>JAJJMA010066535.1:0-17790 GCA_023529015.1 Papaver nudicaule
TTTCAATATTTTCTTTAATTTCTCCATTCTTTTCTGATTATAAGCTCCACCATCTTAGGTATCTAAAGATCTTGAGCTTTAGCATACTTAAGAAGTTTCGAGTAAATCATCATAATGATAGATATTTTCAAGTAATATAAGCTTTGAAACACAGAGATCTAGTCAAGATCAAAAAAGTTTTCTCTAACAACGGTTTTACAAAAGAAGAACACAAGAATTTTCGCAAAAATTTAGAGAAAGGTGGTTTCTCGATTCAGAATCCGTTATTATAATTTCCAGAAAATACCCTTGAAATCTTGTATAGGATTTATGTTGCTGAGATTAGTTAAAGGATATTTTAGGGGTTTTCTATCAGATTTATATAGGGAAAGTAGTTTGGTAACTTTTAGATTTAGTGGTATCCTTTTTCGAAAAAGTTAGGAAAAATGGAACTTCTGGAACCTCCATATTTGGAAGGTAAATCTGGGCAAATCAAATTAGTTAGAGAGAATAGTCATAAAAGGTTCTTTAGATCAGAAACCTAATTGGGTTGTACACAAAAATCCTCCCTAAAATCTCGTATGTCAGAATCTGTTATAACTGTTAGGGTGCATGTCAGACCCATAGTACACTGCGGTAGCCACCTTGGACCTCACGGGTTTGTTACTTTTTGCAGGTCATTGTCATCATGACTTCGAAATCCAATCAGATACCAAGGCAAGGAGTGGGCTCATCGAGACAAAGGACAGGCTCTTCGAGACCTAATACCAGGCTTTCAACTAGTAAAGGACTCTCACCAGAGATAACAGCAAGTACAGTCCAGCATAGGAGAAAGTAAATGAAGATGAAGTACTCATAGAGGATCTGGGACCAGAAGGGGAAGGATTTCCAGAAGGGGACGAATTTCTAGAGCAACCAATTCACGAAGTTGAGGAAGAAAACGAGGAAGAAGAAGAGGAAATGCCCAATGAAATAATCCACACATCAGCCAATCGAGGAAGAAACCTTGAGGGCTGCACAATTCAGAAAACTCGTAAGAAAGAATAGGAAAATAATGAAACTTAAACAACAATTAGCCGAAGTAAACAAGAAAGCTGCTGAAAAATCGGCTTGGAACTACAAAATAAGCAGTGAAGGGCACTCTCGTCCACATGAAAATTCACATTCTAAACGACCCTCTACATCGAGAAACAACACAAAAGCATATAGACACCAAAAGGAGCGTGACAAGGAGGTATCGAGCAGACACATCGAGCCAAGCATACGATCAAGGGGAAATAACATACACCTGGTATACGAGACTGAGCAGGCGAGAAAGGATGCCGAGACCCTAGCATTGCAAAAAGTCATGCTGGATCAAATCAAATCAATGCGAGTGGAACTCTTCGACAACAAAATTCAATCGTCTGATAAAATAAAGTGGAAGCAAACAATTAACGATATCAACTGCTCGCCATTAAGTCTCGAACTCTTAAACAAGTATATACCAGTCAAATGTACCATGCCAGTTTTCAACTCTGTTTCGATGGGGCAGGAGATGCGACCCTTCATGTAAAAATGTATCAGAGATTATTCCTAGCTTGGGTGGACAAGGACGAGGTTATCTGCAAATATTTTCCATCCAGTTTAAATGGAGAGGCCTTAGTTTGGTATGATAGCCTACCAGTATGCTCGATTTCATCCTTCGAGGAATTGTACAAGGTCTTCATACTTCATTTCCTCTATAATAACTCATCAGAGCCTGGGGTGAAGAAGCTGTTCAGCATTAAAGTTAAACCCAAAGAATCCACTATAGGCCTGACAGAGAGATGGACCGCACAATGCGTGGAAGTAGGGAACGGTGCAACAGAAAAGGACAAAGTCCTAGCTTACTTGAATGTACTCGATAAGGAACATCCTTTGTACGAAGATATCTTCTCGGAAAACGTCGAAACACTACAGGATATCCGAAAATATCAAAGAGAGCGAATTGCTTTGGAAGAAATCAAAGAACAGGCAACTCAAGGAAATGAGAGCATCTCGAAGCAAGTGCTCGATCAACAATTTATCCTTGGAAGAGCGAGACGAAGTCATGAGGATTGTGGAGCCCTTAAAGAAAGTACTATTCGGAACAAATCAAGATCAATATAATCAAGCGGGAGATTCCTCAAAAAGAGAACGACAGAACGATGATGGGCGATATGGAAGCGAAGGAAAATTTAATGATGGCAGGTATAATGATAACATAAGATATAATGACAACAAAAAAAAATGATTCGCGAAGAGGATACGAAGGAAGTTACCAAAGCAAAAGGTTCGGAGTACCAAGGCCAGGATTTCCTCCCTTCCAAGACAGGAAGCTTCCGAAGCTCAGTGTACCCCTCGAGGTAGCCCTCTGAAGTATCGAGCAGTCTGAATCACCAAGCGAGATTTGATATCCAAAGAGTAGGGGAAATCAGCCACCTCACACAAGGAATTCGAGGTACTTCTGCGAATTTTACAAGTCTTA
This sequence comes from Papaver nudicaule, assembly GCA_023529015.1. NCBI lineage: Eukaryota > Viridiplantae > Streptophyta > Magnoliopsida > Ranunculales > Papaveraceae > Papaver > Papaver nudicaule. The sequence goes on from JAJJMA010066535.1 coordinate 2,468, forward strand.
TGGGCATTCCAGTGAGAACTGCATCACGGCAAGACCAAGTTCACTACTTCATCTCGAAAGGAAAATTTAACCATCTTCTAGAACCGCCAAATCCACCTCCAAACCATCCACAACCAAAAGAAGAAAAGAAACACGAGGCATATGTAATAAAAATTGACCGAGATATTCCGAGATTCAACGATTGCAATTCGATATATAGTGCATGCAGATGTCAGCGAATGTAGTTTCAGAAGCAACATTACGGACAGAATCCACAAGAGAAATTTCGAATGGAAAGAGATAATGAGTGTAGCAATGAAGAAACCTCTTGAAGACTGGCAGAAACAACCAGTCTTCTTCTCCACTGCAGATATCCCAGATGAAGGAAGATTGCAAAACGACCCATTGGTCATAACTTTGCACATCGAGAAATTGGCAATGCCAAGAATACTGGTAGACCCTGGCAGCTGCGTTGACATACTCTTCGGCAGGACTCATGAAAAGTTATTTGGAAAGGAAGCTGCATTAGTACCCTCGACATACAATGTTTTTGGCTTTAACGGAAAACCCTCGATGCCCAGAGGAGAGTTATCCATAACAATCTATGTAGGAAAGCTTGAACTACCAACATCATTCTGTGTGGTTGACATTGATTCTCCATACAATGCCAATATAGGCATGCCTTGGCTACACAGCTTAATGGGAGTAGCCTCCACACTCCATAGAAGAATTCGATTCCCAGCCCCGCTTGGAGTCGCAGAAATAATGGGAGATCCTGTTGAAGCTCGTGTCTGTAACGAGATTGACATCTTAAAGTGAGAAGGTTCAAAGAATGATTCCACAAGCCAAAACAAGCATCCAAAAATAACTGAGTCCATTATCAAGGAGTTCATTGCTGAAGTTGAAGCAGGGATGGCTAGAGGCACCATAAAAAACTCAAAGACAACCTCCAAACCAGCTACAACATCTTCTAATAAAGGAAAAAGTCATTGTTCCGAGAGTAGAGAACAATTCATGTTAGCAAACCATAAGGCTGCATCATTAAAAGAAATAATAACGAAGTAAGCCCGGCCAATGTTGAAAGGGTAACCTACGAGGAAAATCCATTTTGGGCAGGACCGTATGTCATTGAAAAAACGCTCGAATACGATACTTACAACTTAATCAACCTCGAAGGGCAAAGATTGAGCACTCCAGTGGAAGGGAAAAATTTGAAGCATCTTAATTAAAACTCCATATGTAACCAAAGCATTTCAAACGTCATTAGTAGAAGAATAAATAAAGAAAGCAACTTGACCTATTATATTTTAAATCAAACTCCAGATTCTACTCGATTAGGCAAAAAAAGCCCTACCTGATTAGGCATATCTCCTAAAGGCCCCGATGCTACATAAACGAACGGGCCATGATGCCATATCTCCCCTGCCTTGATGCAATGAAATTAAAGACCTTGACGCCAAGGCCCTGATGCCAATTATAAAAAGTCCTCGAGCAGTAGGCACAGAGTTGAGGTACATGTAGCCGTAAGGGCCCTGCGAGCTATATGACACAGTCCTTTACCCACAAGATACCCCGTTAGCGGTGGGTACTTTGCATCAAAGATACATAAGCTAGAGGCATTTGGACCAACTACCATACGACCATGAGGACCTCTCTTTTGAGGCGTCGAGGGGATGATAAATGGGATTAACATCTTCCATTATGGCGGATGGAACCCCGAGGCATCTAATTAGCTTACATTCACGGGAATGGCAAGCGAGTTACGCAGCCGAGGGACCTCCTTCGAAAAATATAATATAGCCTCGAGGAGAGACAAACGAGAACAGAAGGGTCGAACTCCAGGCCCCGATAGGAGAAAAGTACCATGTCTAAGCTCTATCCTTGACCGACACTCCCCCATCGTGCTACTTTATTATCGAGACCCAGAATAGCAGCTACCCACCATAAGATTCCTACATTACTTAGGCTAAACGGGTTATCAGGACACCACCATGTCCTCTCGGAAGATACTTAGTATCTTCGATACCCACCTACTGTAGTGAGGCAAAATGGGTACCTATGGTCTCGATAGCCAGTGTTTGTTTTAAACCAGGCAAGTAGCTCAAAGCCTTTGGGAAGAGTGATCCGTAAGCCCCCACTAGCTTGGTTTACTTCCTCCCACATCGAAGTAAGCCCCAGAGTTGCGCCCTAAGCAACCTTAGGTGCCCAGAATTTGTAAAAATAAACTTCGTGCCTGATCACGAATTACTACGCAAAAAAACACAATACGAGAAGGTACTACTCGATAACAAAACCAGAAATTTCATTCAAATATCTGTAGGTATAATCATAACAACAAGTAACAAAAGTATCTACTCCAAACCAAAAAAGAAATCGATGTACAAAATAACATAAGCAAATCAAAAACAAGCGAAACTCGCTTTTAAATATCAGAAGAAGGTGCACCAGAGGAAACGTCACGATGAGGACTACAAAAATCCTTCATTAACGAAGTTCTTTTTTCTGACTCTAGATATTCTTCGTAAGTTTGATTACAAAAGCCATAGGATTCTTCAATTAAGGTAGCATTCTCCTTCACAGGTTCAGTATCTTTCTCTTCACTGTATTCCAGCCGAGACTCGCGAAACAAATAACTATTCTCCTTGAAATTAGCATAAAAACAACATCATTGCCACCTCTGTTATTCCCTTTGTCAGTATCATTAGGACTTCTTGTTTGAACACCTTTACCATCATCTTTAGTTCCTTTCCCAGCATTTGCTTCGGCGTCACTCTCGCAGTTATCCTTCGAATCATTCTCGGGGTCTTTTCTCGAATCACATGGAGCATCATCTTCGGAATCGTCATCATCATCATCATCATCATCAGAACCTCTATCTTCGGACACATCCCTTTGTTCAGCTTTTCGACCCAATTCTTCATTAACTAGTCTTACAAAAACCTCATGAGGAAGCAAGTATTCATCATCAGGAAGCTCCAAATCAGAATCATCGGCCCCAACAGCCCCATAACCGGCAGGTTCAACCTTGATAGATCTAAAAAGATACCGAGCATGTTTTTGGCAAGACTTATTCATAGCAAGGGAAGAGATCATCGCTGATCGTACGAGTAGCTCTTCTGCAGCTTTTCCATGTTGGAGCTGAGGGCGTACAAAGGCAAAAGCGTTGATAACATTCCTCAAACTTTCTTCACACCTACGGCGAATGTCGCGTTCAGTAGCTAGGTCTTGGGCATTTTTCTCTGCTTCCTCCGAATGAAGTTTACGTTCGACCTCCAGTTCTCGAGAATGTCTACTTGTATCTGCAGTTCGAAGTCTGTGCTCCTCGGCCAACTCCCGAGCAAGATCCTTAGATTTCTTTTCAAAGTCCAATTTTCGAGTAGACTCTGCAATCAGTTGAGCAGCAATATCATCCCTCGCGGACTCAGCATTAGCAACCTGGTGCAACAAATTGGCCTCGATACCTACAGAAGAAAAAGCAAATATGTCAGAATGCATACCAGGAATATATAGCTCTCTTACAAGGTTTCAAGCTAACTATCCTACTTTCTTTCATAATCATATAATTTGTAACCTCCTGCTGATTAGTAAAACGAGGTTGGGTAGCCCTTTTCTTAATATCCTCAGTCGAATTCCATCCCAGACTAGCAAGCTCAAGTCGGTACTCATTTGTCAACTGAGAAAAGTGATCTTTATATTTGCTAGCCTTTGCAAGCTCCATGCTAATTTCATTGCAACCTTCATTCAAACCCTCATTTTGTTTCGACAAATCCTTGTTAGCATTTTCCAAAGCCGAATTCTGCACTTTCAAATTCCCAATCTCCTCCTCCAATTTTTCAATCACAACCCTTGTACGAGTAGAAAATCTGCATAGGTACTCAAGTATCACATCCATCAGATCTACTCATACATACAGTATTCAGTTGAGATTCAATGGTGCGAAGACCACAAGAACAGCACCGAGGGTACTATGAACAGTAAATAAAGACCAAACCTATAAGAATGAAGGCAAAATATAAGAAGACTTTTATGTATTTCGACGTTGTGATTACATGAATATAACCCTAAGGAACCAGAGGAGATGACAGACCTAATCTCTCTCTTGTTGCTTAGGCTCAACCCAACAAGAATCCAACCCTTACAACGCTTTCCAAGCTCGCCTTATATAGGCCGAGCTTGGGTGGTTTACAGCTAATAAGACAAACTACTCAATCGTGGTGGTGTCAGTCCCTGTCGAGTAAGGCGGTTTATTCGCTGTCGCCCCGAGGCTGATTCTAGGGCTTCGGTCCCTCGTCATGGCCCGAATCCTTTCCATCCGAGTCTTCGCTTCGTTCGTGTGCAACTGCTTCTTATTCGGGCTGATCCGAGGTCTCGCTGTTGGTTCTCTCGATGTGGCCAGGCATCTTGGATGCGAGACACGTGTTCCGAGGGGTTTTACCCCCTACAACCCTACCAGAGGCTTCAACTGACTGATATTTCCAAGCAGCATCACGTTCTCGAGTCAATCGAGTGATATCTAGTTGGAATTGGTGCTTTTCTTGGCCACTCTTCCAATTCCTATTTTTCTTATATTCGACCAATTGTTCAGCTTTTAACCTCTTCCTTTTTTCCTCGGCTAAGAGATCCTCAACTTCAATTCTTTTCTTTTTTATAATAATCTCGGTCATACCGAGCTTCAGACCTTTCCTTCACAAGCCGATTGAATTCATCTCGACGTCCTTTGTCAAGATCATAGGCAACATTGGTATATTTACGACTCGCTTGTGAATAAGTATCGAGAGCTAGGTTAGCTCGACGAAGTTTTTCCTTCTCTTCTTCTAACTCCCCTTTTTTAGCAAACGGTAAAAAGTGTTTTAGCATAAAAATCAAGAGAGACAGTGAAAATCAGAAGACAAAAATTCATACCTGTTAGCTTCATTTTCTCGCGTGCACTGCGAGTCTTCTCTTCAGCCAACTCCTCTTGCATTCGAAGAAATTTCCGTTCAAAACATTCAGCTTCACCATATAATCCAAAGGAATAAGTCAAGAAGCCTGATATGCATGATGGTCGCCCTATTAAAAAGAACAAATTATCAGATTAACGTGACTTAAGAAAAATTAACACGGCAGAGAAGTATAACCACCCTCACCATTTGAAGCATAGCAAGACTCTCTTCGTAAGAGAATGAAGGATTTCGAGGATCACAGTCTTCTCCAAGGCAGTCACCCCCAAATATATCACCAAATTTCTTGCAGAACTCGGGATCAAGAGGTTAACTCGAGGGATCCGAAGCATGAGACTTAAACTGAGATAAAACCTCCATAGCAAAATCACAAGGATTATGATTCTCTTAAAGCACTTACTTGAATCTCTTGGCATTATATGGTTGGACATGCTTACCAGCAAAACTAGGAGCAGGTGGGAACTTCGAACTGTGAGGACGCTGAGGATTACATTCCTATGAAGTTCAATAACATCAGTAGCATTACCCTTTCGAGGAAACAAAAGATCAACGAGAGGGGTAGCCTTTCTCGAAGAAGGTTTTGATGGCACTTCGACTGAGGTAGTGGTCGAAGCAGGAATGGTAACAATAATAGAGGCAGTTGACATAGAAACCGAGGCAGAAGCAGAAGAAGTCAAGGAAGGTGCACTCGATACAACATTACACGAGACAGAGGCAGCAGTAGCAGCCTTCTCAGAAACATTGACAGATTTCGGCACATTGATAACCTTCGAAAGCGTTAGCTTATCTTCGAGACTCGTTATTACATCATCCCCCAGGGGTTTCGTCATTTTATCCTTGATCATTGAAACTGCCTCGGCTGGTTTCCCATCAGCACTCTTCTTTGAAACCTTACGGGATTCGCTAGATTTCTTCTTCACCCCAAATTGAAAATCCATCGAAGTGTCATTTATACTTAAAGTTTTAACATGGATAGCTTTGCCCTACATGAAAAGATTTGTCTTCCTCGAGAAACAAACAGAGGCAAGTATTAATACTTCAATAAGCACATTTCAAACCAGTTAGTGTTTCTTACATGATCCATAGTCTCCTTTCCTGCACGGGCATGCTTTAAGTCTCTTGGAACATCTTCAGAAGTACCTTTCCTCTTTTGCAAAGCCTTGCGAGACAACTCTTTTTTTCCTCATCAGAGAAATGAACATTGGAGAGATGTTGAGTTGAGAATTGACGACCTTCTTCGAAATCTGTTCGAGGGAAAAAGTAGCCCGAATCTTTCCAGCCTCGGAGGATTAGACCAGTAAGCAACACAGGTTCCGAGTACCAATCCTCGTCCACCGAATAATCAGGAAACTTGGGGATTATGTTCGTATTTCCTTGCACGGGTCTGAAACGGACACCCCAAGGAGCAGCTTCGTTGTCAAGCGTTAGAAAAGGTTCAAAATGCAGAAAAAAATTTCAGCAGTAAAATAATACTTCGCCACTGAACCAGCTTCGGAATTATCCTCGGAACCAGAAACCCATCTATTATCAGTTGAATCGAGCTACAAGTAAGCTGCATTACCCCTCGAGGACCAGACATAGAATAAAGGATCTTGAGAAGTAAAGGATTAGATGGTCGATTGAACATTGGAATCAGCCCGGCAAAATTCTGATGGCTTATAACTAACAACCTATCTTCACCACACTGGTACTCCTCGACTAGTTCTGGGGTCAGCCGGCCGTCGAGAGCGTTAACGACCTTTATGCCAGAAGAATCAGGTTTAAAACCTAAATTCCTCATCTTGGAGATAAGTGCCTCAATTTTAGAAGGAGAAGCCATAAGAAAGGAAAGAAAGAAGAAAAAGAGTAAAGCAAGAGTACTGCCGGCATCGGGAGTTGAAGCGACGAAGAGATTGAAAACCTAAAAGGCGTCAGAAGCGGAAAAAGACCTACCTTTATAGATTAGTGGACATAATAAAGTAAGGGGCCCCTATTACTTAATAAGCTCTTAATCAAAGGAAAGATTTTAGAGTTTTCGGAAGAAGAAAGAAGTCGGAACTAGAGAAGGTGAATACGAAAAGGCTAATGTTTTTTAGAGGGAGAAAATAAAACTTAAATAGTAGAGAGGGAAACTGGCGCTGCAGGTTGGAAGGTCAAAAGGTAGCTAAAATCTCAGGAACATGCAGAACGTGTCACAGAAACGTCATTTCAAATCAATAATAGGGCACATGTCACGAAGTTGACGTCGAAATAAAAATTTCCTTCCCGAGCATTTCGATACTAGGAAAGGAAAGAGGCAAACTGTAGGGGCATAAAACTATCGAGACATGTGTCGGCCTCACAATGAAGAAGCACCAAAGGAAAAGACTGAGTCTGAAACACTGAATAACTCCAAAGGGGCCTGACCCATAAGCATATCACGAAGGGATATATTGAAGGCCTAAAGGACAACGAAGAATAGGATACCTTCGAAGGAACCAGCATCCCGAGATACCGAATGACACCAAAATAACTGTCAGCCTCGAAGACATTCCGAAGGCCACCGGCTTACCCGACAAACTCTGACACCACCACGATTGTGTATTTTGTCTCATTAGGTGTAATCCACTTTCGGTTCGGCCTATAAAAGGTGAGATCGATCTCTGTTATAGGGGTTGGAATTTCGGTCAAGCCTTAGGACGTGTGAGTGGGATTAGGTTAGTATGAATCTCCTCAGGTCTCTAAGAACAATTTCCATGTAGTTTGTAACCATTGAAATGTTAGTTTAATGAATCTCATCTTCGAATGTATATATATAAATCTCGATATTGTTCTTATCATCTCAGAATTATGTTTATTACTAGTATTACTCTATAAATTACCAGATGAGTGTTGTAATCTTTTGGATGTTAGGTATAAAGTCTCTATGCATATTTTATACTAACACAGTATTGTTAGTACCTGACTTAGATATTCTTCTTCTTGTTTTCACCCACCAGTATATATCGATATGTACTGTTAGTACCTGACTTGGATAAAAATAAAAAAAAAATAAATATGGATTGTATTAAAAGAGAGTAAGTGTACAAAAATATACAAAACTGCTCATAAAATAGAGCATAATACACAGAAAAGAAGAGTACTCAGACAACTAGTGGTTGCCTAACAAACAACCTACCCAGTTGAATACCCAGCCCGCAAAAGGATGTGCAATTTATGACTTGGATATTCTTCTTGTTAGAGCATTGCTCGGTTGAACCCACTGATGTTGCTATCTCAAGTCAGTTGTCAAGTTTATGAGACAAAAACACAATCCTTGATAAGTTTACTCTACAACCTCGGACTAGGATAGTTTTAGGTAATCGAGATGAAGACTGATGAAGACGAAGACCGAAGCTTACTACTTGATAAATCATAATGTCCTCGCTAAAGGTTAGAAATGTTTTTTCCTTTCTGTATCGTATTTACCATTTCTATCATACCAATAGTCTATAATGTTGTTTATATGATCCGAAGGTATTCTAGGATTTTTCACCTTTGCATTTGTCACACTTGTGATAATATGTATAGGTAGAGTATGTTGAATTGTCTCTTGAAATGACCCCAACGGTGAACGCGTACATGTGTTTCTTTTGGCATTTCAGAGAACGGGCAAAGTCTGTATGAACGCGTACATACAAGTTCAAGAATTCACCTGAATTCTCCTGAACTCTATTGACTGCTCTATGAACGCGTACATATAAGCCATGCGAAAACTTCCAACTTCCATATCTTGAAGTTTTCGGTTTAGGCATGATTAGTTCTCGGACTTGTCATTACTTGGCCCATGGAATTCAACAACTTAATTCAAGCGATGTTCATACATGATTTGGACCAGAAGTCGCAAACCTTCAATCAAGGTTGAGTCTTCTCTAACTTTTGGCCTAGTCCAAAGTTAAATGAAGATTGATAATGGGTAATCAAGCTATGGACTTTCTTAGTTCTGAAACTTGCTTGAGCCCTACTCAAAGTTGCTTAAACATTGAGCAAAGTCCTCCCTTGGTGATCACTATAAATAGATGACCTTCTGCAAGATACAATCTCAATCCTCTACACATCTCTGTATCCTTGCATAAAGGTTGGTCGTCATCTCGAAGTCCTTTTGGACTACGACTATTGAAAGACTTCACTTGAGGATCGTGAAGCACAGGTCGGAAGTAAAATTCCATCCTGTATCTTGGGTCGATTGAATATTTTCAATCTTATCACGACCAAGATTTGAGAAACTTCATAAGGTAGATCTTGAATCGTAAACCCTAGAAGTTCCCAACGCATATTCACGAACTAGGTTTCATACTAAGTTCGGCACGCGTTTGGAGGTAAAGTTGTTTAGGCTATATCAATAAGCCCTATTCAACATATCGATTTCCATTAACCTTGACTTTAAGTCTAAAGGAAATCACAATCGTATTCTTGTTTGATTACTTGGATACTTTTAGGCGTCCTGTTAGAGGCATGGTAGCGCTAGTCTTCACGAAGGGAAGTGGAGCAACTCCTAGGCCTGTAAAGAACGTCAGCTAGGGGAATCAAGTATGTAGGCTACTGCGGGAGCCAAGAGACGTAGGAGCACATTGGTAGCTGAATTGCTTGTAGGTTGAATTCAGTCTCGATACAGTCCAGTCCGAAGTCTGAGAGTAGGCTAGCGTCTGTATACCGTTCATACTAAGGGTGTTCACATCTGGACGAGGTCCTGGGGTTTTTCTGCTAGGTTTGCAGTTTCCTCGTTAACAAAATTCTGGTGTCTTGCATTACTTTTCCCTTACGCATTATATTGTCTCTAATCTATATAATTGAAGTAATTGCAAGTTTGTTGTTTCATAACCTTTGAGTGAATCCATCTCTATTGAGATCTACAAGAACTACGTTCTTGTTAGGGTTCGGTTCTCTGAACTATACTCAGGTTGTTGTTTGAATATTGATTTGTGAGATCGTTCAAACAACCATAATCAACTAGGTTCACGAAAACTAAAAGTTGGTGGTGTATCTCGGTATCTCTGCTTTTTCAGTTGGTATCAGAGCCGGCAAACACCTTGTAAAGGACGTAACTGTCTGTGTTTGACGCTTTCGTGAACTATGAACACACATTATTCTGCTAATGTAAACGTTCCACCAGTTTTTGATGGCACAAACTATCAGTGGTGGAAATCCGCCATGCGCTCTTTTCTTCAATCACGAGACTATCAGTGTTGGGTCTTTGTGCAAGATGGGTTTACCATACCCACTATCAAAATCGGTGATGTTGTAAAGGATAAAACTCCCTCACAATATTCTGATGATGAAAGGAAAGAAGCTAAGATAGATTCAGATGCGTTTAATGCGACCATCCATGCAGGTACCCCAGATCTTCAACATCATGTATCTACGTGTAGTACATCAAAGAAAGCCTGGGAAACTCTGCAAAACATATTTGAAGGCAACACTTCAGAGAAAGAAGCGTGTCCTCAAATTCTCTCATCAGATTGGGAAAACCTCCGAATGTCTGGTGAAGAAACCTTCGAAGATTTCAATCACAAACTTTCTGCAATTATTAATGCCTCACAATCGCTTGGAAAAACAATTGAGGAAAGAGAAATTGTGAGAAAAATCTTTAGGTCTCTACCTTCTAAATATGATTCAAAGAAACATGCCATCCAGGAGTCATATGGTTATGATATAAAAAGGGGTGATCTAATCGCTAAGCTTAAAATCTTTGACAAAGATATAAAGCCTAATGATATAGCGTTCAAAGCCTTAGAAGATTCTAATGACTGAAGATCAGATTATATCAGAACATGATGAATCTCAACTTGTATCTTATATACAAGACAGTTTCGAGATCTCCTGAAAAAACGAAATAAATGTTTTATCAAAGATGTCCCCTCATCAAACAAACAACCACAAAAAACTTTTTCCAATGAAGAGTTAGAAATTGTGGATGATGATATACCTCAATGTATTAAGTGTAGAGGTTTTGGTCATCTTGCACCTAATTGTGCAAACAAAAGAAAATATACTGGAGGAAAAGCACTTGCTGCAGCTACCTTGGATGATACTACAGATTTCTATGAATCGGAAGAAGAAATAGAAAACTATGCACTTTGTGCAATGACTATTGATCCTATCCCTGACAGCAATCTCTTGAACGTGAAAACTTCTGTTGACATTACGAGAAACCTTGGTTCTAAAAAACCAGAATTACTCGAATATTGCACTTATTGCGGCATGAAAGGTCACAACTACTCTCATTGCTATCGCTATAAGAAAAAGGTTAGATATGTCAACAAACTACAAAAAAGAGCAACCAGGCTATCAAACTCACTGCAGATGATTCTTGAATCATATCACAAGAAGGAAATGAAAGGTACGTCTTCAAACTCTTCTTCTAACAAAAGATTCTTAAAGAGAGATGAACTTCATCATGTCAAGAGAAAAAGGATTAGAACTAAGAAATATAAATTAGAGGAGAAAAACACCGTTCAAGAGAATGAGCAGGAATTTGCTCATCCTTTCACTGTCTAATGCGAAGGTGAATGTGCGACTTTGTTCTAAGTCCGAAGAACAAAGTCTATGCACATATAACGGACACAATAGTTACCTCATGCCCTTTAGTATGAGCTTATTGATTTGTGGAGACCCTTGTAAGTTTGTTAAAACCATATGTGTAATTGAAGGATTAGACAATAATTCTCAGCTCTAACATTTGTTGAGCTAAGCTCCAAAGAGATGAATCCACGCTCAATTGGTTATGTGACCAATTGTCCTGATGGTTAGTGACCATAAAACCCCAAAGCGGTTGTCACAATTGTCATCCTGAGCATTGTTATGCTAACACATCAAATAATAAGAGTCCAAAATGTAATGACTCGATGTGGATATCAATAATCTCTGAGCAGTTTCCAACTCTTCCCCCTGTCTCTGGCTCCTAAGGCAAGAGTCGAGAACATGATCCATGAGAAGAAATGGACCTCTACTCGAGATCATGCAATTAGATATGTGTCTAATCATACTATTGATATTTAAGCTTAAAAGAATCTATGGTGATTAATTAATAAAATCTTATATTGGGACACACCGAATCCTTAAGTTAACGATTACTTGTGAACAAAGGAACCGATCGTTGACTCTTGAACTACACGTTTTCGGAACTGACTTCCTTCTTGAGGAACTCTCCTATATTATCTCTTTTTAATTTTTGGAAACTCCTTTCCAGAAAACCTCTCTATGGTCTTGGGTAATAGTCCGTCATCTCACGAACGTGTTCATGGATTCATCAAACACTCTCTCTATCACCAATGGTGAAAAACCTATTATCATTAAAACTGATGAGGTTCCTACGGTTCCAAAAGAAACCATGAAGAATCTTTTGAAAACTAAGAAGAAGAGGAAGATGAAGAAACCTGGATCCAATACTCCCAAGAATCACTAAATTGCTTCTATTGTAAAAGAATGCAAAGAAACTAGAAGAGAAGTTCAAGTTCTTGGAGAAGTATTTTTGAAATCACTGCAAGTACATGAAGCTATGGTGAAACAACATGAAGCTTTTCTTAACAGTCTCAATCAGAAGTTTCACGAACCGTATGTTCCCATGAGCACAACTCTTGTTAAGGGAACAACGGATATTGATAGTTTTATCAATAGTCTTATGGCATAGTTAACTCCTTATTAAAAAGCTTTTGTCTTTTCCGTAGGGTTTAGGTAATCACTATCCTAGAAGTAGTCATCTTTTGATTTAAGCATGATTTGCTTGTACTACTTCCATATTTTCTTTTTCATCAATTAATCGAAGTTATTAAATTAAAATCTTAATTGATGATTGCAATGCTTGATCTTAATTGATTATCTATGAATGTATTGCAAAACCGTGAACTTGCTTTTTTATCCATATAACCCGTTCGGGTAAAGCAGTTCATGAAATATTATCAAAATCCATGCTTCTGACTCTTATGGCTAAGAGGAGGCGATTTTTTGATAATAAGGTACCTCGTAGACTACAATGTTGAACTCCGCTGGATTAAATGTTGTACCTTTAATTCTTAGTCTAACAACCACTAGGAAGGGGTAACCTAATGTTTTCTCTAAAGGGGATGGTTGACTGAAACTCTCTGAGAAAGTAGGAAGATTAAACCTTGAATTCCTATTTGACCGTAACTGGCTAGGAAAGAAAAACACATCTACAATTTCACTTGTGAAAATTGTACCCAAGAATTTATTCTAAAACCTTGCTTGGGAAGGTAGTCGCGTTGTTCCTTATGGAATGACACATTATGGGGGAGAGTTCTTTTTGAACTTGTGCTTCATGGTAATATCTTTTTGGGGAGTGCGGCTGTGGAATCTATGAGAGAATTACATCTTTTTATCTCTCGTTTCAGGTATGTTTACCTTTGTCTACATTGATTATTGCGATTTTATGAGGATTCCTATATTTCTTTTCTTTGTCTATTTTTATGACAAAAAGGGGGAGAAATCTTATAGTAAGGGGGAGTAAAATCTTTCTATCTACTACGACATTGTCATAGGGGGAGTAAAATCGATGTGCTTGTCATGTCAAAGCAAAAGTTAGTGTATTGAGTAAGGGGGAGAACATATCAAATTGTGTAGTATCTTGAAGCATCGATGCAATATGCTTACAAGTTTTACATACTACTCAATTGCATAACAACTCTTGTTGGACTATGTCCTTCTAGAAACCAAGATGTGTGGTGACTTTGAGTTTGTTATCTATACCTTGAATCTTCGCTTACAGGGACACTCTTATCTGAAGATGTTGAAGATTACAAGATGATCAAGTACATTATGGTTAGGGCTAAAAGATTTTACTTTATGAATCCATATGTAAGATTGGTTTTTGTCACTAAAATTGACAAAGGGGGAGATTGTTAGAGCATTGCTCGGTTGAACCCACTGATGTTACTATCTCAAGTCAATTGTCAAGTTTATGAGACAAAAACACAATCCTTGATAAGTTTACTATACAACCTCGGACTAGGATAGTTTTAGGTAATCGAGACGAAGACTGATGAAGACGAAGACCGAAGCTTACTACTTGATAAATCATAACGTCCTCGCTAAAGGTTAGAAAGGTTTTTTCCTTTCCATATCGTATTTACCATTTCTATCATACCAATAGTCTATGATGTTGTTTATATGATCCGAAGGTATTCTAGGATTTTTGCCTTTGCATTTGTCACACTTGTGATAATATGTATAGGTAGAGTATGTTGAATTGTCTCTTGAAATGACCCCAACGGTGAACGCGTTCATGAACGCGTACATGTGTTGCTTTTGGCATTTCAGAGAACGAGCAAAGTCTGTATGAACGCGTACATACAAGTTCAAGAATTCTCTTGAATTCTCCTAAACTCTATTGACTGCTCTATGAACGCGTACATATAAGCCATGCGAAAACTTCCAACTTCCATATCTTGAAGTTTTCGGTCTAGGCATGATTAGTTCTCGGACTTGTCATTACTTGGCCCATGGAATTCAACAACTTAATCCAAACGATGTTCAAACATGATTTGGACCAGAAGTCGCAAACCTTCAGTCAAGGTTGAGTCTTCTCTAACTTTTGGCCTAGTCCAAAGTTAAATGAAGATTGATAATGGGTAATCAAGCTATGGACTTTCTTAGTTCCGGAACTTGCTTGAGCCCTACTCAAAGTTGCTTAAACATTAAGCAAAGTCATCCCTTGGTGATCACTATAAATAGATGACCTTCTGCAAGATACAATCTCAATCCTCTACACATCTTTGTATCCTTGCATAAAGGTTGGTCGTCATTTCGAAGTCCTTTTGGACTACGACTATTGAAAGACTTCATTTGAGGATCGTGAAGCACAGGTCGGAAGTAAAATTCCATCCTGTATCTTGGGTCGATTGAATATTTTCAATCTTATCACGACCAAGATTTGATAGAAACTTCATAAGGTAGATCTTGAATCGTAAACCCTAGAAGTTCCCAACGCATATTCACGAACTAGGTTTCATACTAAGTTCGTCACGCATTTAGAGGTAAAGTTGTTTAGGCTATATCAATAAGCCCTATTCAACATATCGATTTCCATTAACCTTGACTTTAAGTCTAAAGGAAATCACAATAGTATTCTTGTTTGATTACTTGGATACTTTTAGGCGTCCTGTTAGAGGCATGGTAGCGCTAGCCTTCACGAAGGGAAGTGGAGCAACTCCTAGGCCTGTAAAGGACGTCAGGTAGGGGAATTAAGTACGTAGGATACTGCGGGAGCCAAGAGACGTAGGAGCACATTGGTAGCTGAATTGCTTGTAGGTTGAATTCAGTCTCGACAGTCTAGTCCGAAGTCTGAGAATAGGCTAGCGTCTGTATACCGTTCATACTAAGGGTGTTCACATCTGGACGAGGTCCCGGGGTTTTTCTGCTAGGTTTGCAGTTTCCTCGTTAACAAAATTCTGG
>JAJJMA010066537.1:0-15294 GCA_023529015.1 Papaver nudicaule
AGTGACTAAAACTTCTAGCAAGCAACTTGTTGTACTCCATTATATGAGCTTAATTCGTTGATTAATTTCCTCAACAATGAGCAAGCCGGCCTATAAGAATAGTTCTGTCATGTATTAGAAAAATGAAAGAAACATACTATTGGTCTATATGGAATGAGACGTCAAGCCTTGATCAGTTGATCCCTGCATCATCTACTGCACAATGGCACGATCTGATTTATTAGAAATATAAATGCTACATAATAAGGTATGTGATAAAGTCGCCCCCAGTAGGTGTACCTGAGGAGTAGTGGGCTACTAATTAAGACCACATTCGACGTGAAGTGCAGTAAGTGTTTGACAACATCAACAAATTTGATTCCCCACCGTGATATCCAAATCTCTATCAGTCAGAAAAGGGGGGACAAGAAAAAAACGATGAGATCAAAATTTCAGCTAAAACCACAAAAACCAATTTTGTCGTGGTAGGATTTCTCACTATGTACTATGTTCACAAGGATTTTCTCATTAATATGGAGATTCACGAAAAGTTGTTTACAAGGATTTTCTCATTAACATGGGGATTCTCGAAAATTTAATACACACACTTGGTATCAGAAACTTCACTGTCTGACTGTCTCCCGACTTAAATATCAATGGTTAATTATCAATCCTTGAAATTTAAATTTAAACATGTATGGTTACATAAACCGATTTCTTATGGGAAGGTATTGCATCAATTTCATTCGCGCACCATAAAAAATAAATCAACATAATGTTCGGTTATTTTATTTTACTAGAACGCCGGCCACGTGCTTTGCACGTGGCTTGGAAGACCCTATGTATCTCTTGCTCATATTCCTATCAGTCCATTCATTTAAAAATTTCCCCATCTAACGGATCAAATTGAACCTTAAGTCTCTGTCATCTGGCCCACTCCTTTCCCATTACACTAATAGATACCTTTCACATGTAACCCGTACATCTCTCACTACTGATTTATTTTAGTTTCTATTTGATTTTTATCACTTTTACAATTTTACCCTCATTTGATTTAAACTATATTTTCGCCAAAGTTATAAAATTAAGGGCATATGCGGATTTTTGAATTTTACAGCTTCATTTACTGTTTGACACTATTTGTAAGGGGTCTTCCCTTTATAATAGTAATAGATAGATTTTCGAGGCAAAGAAGAAACGAAAATGAAAACAAAAACAATCTCCAGCCAAGCAACGATCCAAGCAACGATCCATACACATTTGTCCTAACCCTTAACTAGTACTATTTGTTAGGCTTAGTCTTATGGCATCCAATCTAGTATGCTAGATTAAACAGCCACGTCAGATAGAAGACCCACCCAATTTTTATGGGCCTTTATAGTTTAAACGTTCATATGCTAAACCATACAACACCAAGCGCTGAATCATACAGCGCCAACAATTTTGGACCGTTGGATAGATAAAATAGATTAGATACAGAAGATATTTGATTAGATTTAATAAGATTCTCTGGAATATTCTGTTTTCGCTAAACCATTCAGCGTAAAGTAAATCTTTTTGAGCGCTGAATCATTCAGCACATCAATCTTGCTACTACTTAAGCTTCCAGATATATCTGGGGAGAGAAATAGTAATTAGAGAATACACCATACTTTTGTCTAATCTAAACATCCAATCTAGTGCCATATGACTAAGCCTTACGTCCTCGTAATTGTAACCAACACGTTTAAAGAGAGAAACGAAACCAACCACAAATTGATTCCACTGAAATATCAATCTTTGTTCACTTGTGGTACGCCCTTTCCAGCTTTGGGACTCAGTGGTACTCTGTTGCGCTTCTGTTTTTGGGCCGACAACTGAAAAGAGATTTCTTTCTCTTCATCTCATATTCTAGAGTGAGACAAAAGAACGATTGGTTGGCTTTTGGGTACTTTGAGAATGCTCAAAGTTGGAGCGATACCTTGTTTTATATCCTCTGGAGATATATAACTTTTGGTGTGATGCAGAGAAGGTTTCAATGCATACTTCTGCTTTCAGTAATCATCTCCAAGCAAGTTTATACATTTATACCATTGGAGGGATCTCAGAGCAGATATTTTTTCGCATCTGCTGTCGGCTTTATTTTATTTCATGTTTTTCCTTATTTGTTAGGTTTAGTCGGTAGTGTTAATGGTGTCACAATAACTGCGATTTTCAGTGACTTTTATCTTCACGGCGAGTTTCTCCGGCAAGTAGTAGAACTTGAAGAAATTCATTTTCTGGCTTCATCGACTAGGGAGATTTGATGTGTAGTCATCAGTGGTGGGTATCTCCGGCGGGTACCTGATTTCTTTGCAAAAAGAGATCTTAGGCTACCAACTAGGTTTATTGCCTCTAAGTCCCATGTGATTGTTCCTTTAGTATTGGTTAACTGGGTGGTTTGTTATCTGTTGTTGTTGTGCTGTAAGGTTGGTGATGATCTTCTTTTGGAGATGGATTACCCTAAATTTGATCTGTTTTGTCCTGGCCTGTGGAATCTCTTGTACGGTCATCCCGGCGAGTTTTATTTTCATACGTCGTGCGGACGAAGTGGATCAACTTTGGTCTCATGGCACCTCTCCTTGTGGAGGAGAGTTTAGTCAGATTGTTTTAAAAAAACAATCTCTACCGAGTTGTGGATCATGCTACACCGATTCAAACTCACGCGTACATATGCGGGGTATTACTGTTAGTGTTACTGTCATGTAGTATTAATATACTGTTAGTGTTAGCTATGTATTGTATAGGCACTGTTCAAATTGCTCATTTATTATTTCCTTTGGAAGATGAAGTAGTAGCCCAATTTTCTTTGAGAATATGCAGTACAATAGTATATGACCCACATTCCACTCGTTATTGCGTTGCAGTGGCAACAACCAACTTCAGCCAATTCTCAATTTCATTCCAAACCCAACCCCTTCCATTGCCAATTAATATTGTCAATTTTATTTTGAGTGACTAAGTACACAGCACCAAGAATTTTGGTTTTTAATCTTGTATCTAGTATCTCTCTGCAATAAGAATGCCATTTTGTAGTTGCTTCCCATTCACAAATGCTCTTTGGTGCTATGATTTTAGCTTAGGTAACCGTGTTTTGTGTTAAAGTATGCGTGCATCCAACTCAAAACTAATTGGCAATGAGTGGAGTGACTCTTCCGTATTATATTTAAGTTCATTAAGGCTGATCTAGGTGATATGGGACTATCTAGTGACACCCCCCCTTCAAACTCGAGAGGGGTTGAGTTTGAATACTGGATTATACTGGATTGACACCGAACACACGGATTGAGCACACAAATTGGGACCGAACCCACGGACGCGGAACTGAACACTGAAACACGGAATCCACACACCACCAAACCTAGCTCTGATACCATGTTAAAGTATGCGGGCATCCAACTCAAAACCAATTGGTAATGAGTGGAGTGGGACTTCCACTAGGTGATGTGGGACTATCTACTGACATTTTGAACCTACCAACCAAAATCTTGGAAACGATTTTGTACATACTTGCAACCAAACTTATTTTTCTCAAATGTTGAGGCCTACTTGACTTTTTTTTTCTTTATTTTTTTTTTTGAAATAAAACCAAGCATTATTATTGAAACGTGGAGATACATCAAATTTTTTTCTTCAAAAAATTGGTTGGAAGCCTCGCAACAAGTTGGGCTCCAACCCCCTTCTGAATTACACTCTCTTATATGTAAAAGGAGCAATTCATTCTTGTATGACAACTCTCATATCACGTTTAACCACATGTCATGCCACTTTGAAAAACCCCATTGGGTATCTATCTGGCTCAGAAGACATAATTTTTTCACTACTTTTATGAATTGTTGCCGATATTTACTCGTCTTATATAGGTCTCTCCATCCAAACTTTACATGATATTTTCGCGGAATCATATGAGTTAACCGTGGAAAAAAACTTTATGCTCCTACCAAAAATGAGCGCATTCCGACGTGTATAGAACCACCATCACCAATTGTGGTTTTAATCGTTGAATCAAAAAACTAACCAACTGTTGGTTTTTGAAGGGGTAGAAGGTGGTATTGTACATGCCGGAATGCGCTCATTTTTAATAGGATCTTAAAGCTCTATAATAAGAACATATTATCAAAATATTAGCTTCCAATTCATTGTCGTTGAGAGTTATAAAAAAATCGACGACATAATACCAAGATAGTGTCAGTTTGAACATGTCATCGGATCCTTCTTCATCAAGTTTGCTTTAGAAAAAAATTATTTTTGATTATGGTTGATTGTTTTTGATACAAGGCCGACTACTTGATGCAAATACAAAAGAAGAAACGGTGTGAAATCTACGTTACCAAATACAAGTGGAAATCATAATTAATTCGTCTCTGACAGGAAAATTAAGAAGCGGAGTTAACTCAGTTTCATAGTTTTTTTTCATTTTTTCAAAAGTTCAATCAAATCCTGTTTATTCGGTTTCTTCTTAATGCATTAAATCATCTGATTTAGCTTTAATCATGTTCTATCCATAAATATTTACATCTTTTTAGATCTAATCTCGTGTTCATTGTCTTTATGATTTCCATTTCTACATGAAAACCTCATTTACAAAAACTGTTATATTTAGCACTAATATGTTGTTCTAATATTGTTTTTGCAGCTCTTCCAGTGATCATCATAGTTGTTTACCATGTCGTGGTAGCTCACAGCATCATTGCTTCTGAGTTGTTCAGCAAGTCGTGCTAGTTTTGCCAACAAGTCGTGTCACCCTTAGCAAAAGTCGTTTGCAGGTTCATACTGTTTTCCTATCATCAATCTATATCAGTTATTCCCTTCTTCTCAATGGCATTTTTATCATCCTTCCTTCCCTGGTTATCAAATCTTCAAAAACTCAGTTCAAAATCCGATTCAAGCTACTTACCATAACTGTAGGAGGAAATACAGCATGTTATCCCTCCATTTCAAAATTCAAACCCCAGTAAAAAACTACCATAACAAATACTCCTGTCAAATATTTTCTTTCCACAATTACAGGATCTCTGATAATGCAAAATATAGGGTTTCGATTGATAACCCTATACGGTATCCACATCTTCATAGAAACCCTACAGCCTCCACTTGTGTACTCCCAGAAACCCTTAACTTCTCTTTTGATCTCATTGTGGACATGAATACTAGGCTAAATCCCATTGTTTTGGCTTGTACTGCTATCACCCTTAATCCCATAAGAAGGTCTGTAGTGTCAGCTGACACCATTAACCAAGCTGCGGATGAATGGTCGGCTACCTTGTTGGGAAAGTTTTTTGGTAATCAGATTATTGACTATGATGATGTGAAGGAACAAGTAAACCGGATATGTAGGAAGCACAACAGAGTCGACGTTCAAACTAAAGGCGTAAATCTCTTCGTGTTCAAATTCAAAGAGGATAAGTGCATTGTAGATGTTTTAAAAAGAGCCCCATGGACAGTTGATGGCTACCTACTAGCTCTGCAGAAGTATGACACTAACAAAAATATTGCAGATCATAAATTCGAAAAGCAAACATGGTGTGTGCAGATGAGAGGATTAGGAAACATTCCAACATCAAACAAAGTACTGGATGAGATGTGCAAAGACCTTGGACGCAGAGTATTGCCCAACAAAAGGTTGCCCAAAGGGATTGTTTCTACTACAGTTCATGTAGAAATAAACTTAAAAGATCCTCTTAAAGGTGGTGAAGGATTGATACTCCAAATGGAGGAAGATTATGGGTGGTATACCACTACGAAAAATAGCCATATCGCATTTGTAGGAAGTGTTTTGTGGTGGACCATGTTGCAGCCAATTGTGAAACAATTGAACTAGAGCTTATGATTTCTAAGATGACAGATGAAGACTATTTTGCATGGACCAACTCTGAGGCGGGCAAAAAGATATTAGCTACAAAAACCTTGAACTTGGAGGAAGTTAATGAATCTCTAGCAGAAAATGCATCAAATTCAGGCGACTTGGAGATGGCTGAAAATGAAGATGAAATGGAAAATAGAAGAACGAAAAGACAAAGGGAAGGGACTGTTGCCTTGACTCCTCAGACCACTACCCATTCAAACATTCTTGCTCATAACAATCCAGTTTTTGAGAAGGAAGGAAACTCAAGTTCATTGATGATGCAAAATGGAGGACCAGGGGCATGTACAGCCTCTAAGGGGATGCAAACTAGCAACTCAAGCAAGGATGCTCAACAACCCAATGGTGATCCAATAAGAAGGGCTGCTCACTCGGTAATAAGTTTTCTTCAACTTAAAATTGTTTTTCAATCGCAATTTTTCCCCTTTTACAAAATTAAATCTGTCCAGGATATATTAAGTTTAATGCATTTATGTCCTACAGTTAGTGTGTTATCTCTTATAGGAATCATTAATATTGCTTATCATTTAGTTTTTACCATCATTCAGTCCACTTCAACTCACAGTTACATAGGTTGCATTAATTCTTGTACACTGATTAGTGGCATTTGTTTGTGTAAAAATCCTTGCATGTTTCACAAATCATATAAATACCAGCATCATTATTGTCTTAGTTATTGCACTCTTAAATCCTGCATACATTTTTTAGCATTTAAGTCTAAAGAGTTTTCTCTTGATTTTCTATCAATATCAATTTATTCTCCTAGCTTTAGTAACTCATCAATGAAGGTCATCAGCTGGAATTGTCAAGGTTTCCTTGGCCAGAAAACAAGGGATCATCTAGCTTATCTGAACTCTATGCATAGTCCGGACATAGTCTTTCTATCAGAGACTAAAATCAATGATTCTAGGATTCTACAACTTACAAAGTTTCTAGATTTCCAAAACAATTGTTACGTTCCATCTATAAGCAAAGTAGGTGGCCTTATCCTTCTATGGAAAGATGGCTTTAAGCTTGATGTTGTCCACAGTTCAACTAAGATGATCCATGCTATAGTCACTAATGATTCCTCCAAGGGAGAGTGGTTCCTAAGCTATGTCTATGGCACTCCCTATCGTCATGAACAACTTGAACAATGGAAATATATTAATGACCTTAGTCATAGTGTTAATATTCCCTGGGTTCTTTTAGGCGACCTTAACATCACATTAGCAGCTGAGGAGAGACAAAACCAGAACCCTAGCACTTATAATCCACCGGAAATACTCAATCTCATCAAAGATTCCGACCTAACAGATTTAGGTTTTAGTGGGAACCCTTATACTTGGACTAGTAATAGTCATGGAACTGGTTTCTATAAATCTAGGTTGGATAGAGCTTTTACTAACAGTGAGTGGAATGTTAGCTACCCTGATGCCATCCTAATCCATCTATCTCAAAATGGAAGTGATCATGTTCCAATTATGCTAAGCCTATATAAAAGTGTAAGTACTAAAGATATGAACTGGAAATTCTTTGAAAATTGGCTTCAAAATGAGACATGTTCACTACACGAAATTGGCTTTTTAGCAACGGCGGTGGGCCGTTGCAGAAAATAAAAGCAACGGCGAGTGGCCGTTGGCGGGACGCCGTTATTGTTAGTGTTGGGATAATTACAGTAACAGATCTGCTATTGGTGTAATTATAATTACAGCAACACATGCATCTGTTGCAGCAATTATTGTCACGGATGAGACATACCATCATACCGTGCCGCGTGGCAACCTACTGTAACGGTCTACCCGTTACGGTGTGCAGTAACTGATAAAACAACTCTTAACTGTAACATTATATCCAACAGTGTTTTTTGTTCAGTAACGGTTTATCCGTTTGCCAGCTGGCAATTTCTTAACTGTTTCGAAACAGCCAGTAACGTTGCACCTGCGTAACTGATACCTTAACTGTTAAAGTAACGGAATGTACTGTTGGAACCTATTTTTCTAACGGTTCAACGCTTGCCACCTGCCCTACTGTCATAACGGATCCGGCAACTATTGCTCCCGTTAAACTACAGCGTGTAACGGATAAATTTTAATGGTTTAGTCAACGTTTGTATTCGTGGGAAACGCATCTGTAACAGTTTTAGGATTGCCACGTGTTTTTGCAACTAACAGATTTGTGTAACGTCTGATATCGTTGGAAGAAACTGTATTATTTAAAAAAAAATAAAATAACGCTAACAAGCGTTAAGCCCTGCGTTACAATTGCACCTGGAATACAATTCATTCCGGAATCTGGAATACAGTTCATTTGTGAACCTGCAATACAGTTCTTTCCTGAACCTGCAATACAATACAATTCATTTCTAAACCTGCAATACTGAATCGAAACCTGTAATTTTCAATTTTTCCTACTGAAATACATCCATTCTCATTCAACTAACACACGCATTTCATTCAAACTTTGAAAATCATACAACCGTTTATACATCCATTCACTACACTCCTTCACAATCCTAAATTTATAAAACAGACATACATACATTTTTGCATGTGTTTTTACTACTCCTAGATTAGAAGGTTGTGTGTTTCAGCAGTTTTCAGTTTATGCAATGTTCTGTAATGATACCTTGGATCAGAAGAAGCTTTTAGGACGCCGAATGGAGTAGTCAGTCGACCTCAGATGTGAGAGTTCTGTGAAACAAGGAAACAAAGCTTTGAGTTGTCTATATAGTTGACAGAACAACCACTTGAATAACATAATATGACCCACTAACAGAATTGTCTATAATCATATCAATAACATGCAATATTGGGTATAACAAACAGCTTCATCTTAGTTTAGGCTATGCGGTAAGGTATCCGAAGCCCTGGCATACGCCTACGACATAATTCTCATCTTATATGAAAGAGAGAACAAGCTACAGTAGCTCAAATATTTGACCACATAACTAAACTGATAATGAGCTTAATTCTCATCTGTAACTGAGGCACACTAGCAATCATACACAATCATAGCTTAATTAGAGTACATATCTGAAAATAACTACTAGGGGAAATCACCAAAAAGATTTGCGCCGGACGTTCTTCCACTTCTACAGCAAATTAAGACAAGTTATCAGCAAATATCATTGATAAATGAAATCAAACAGGATATCACAACTAAAGCATTCAAGAGATAATATCAGGTAAAAAAGAAGACTTGCAGCAGCACCGTGGAATAACAAGAATGAAAAATAATAACAACGATGTCTTTAAAGGTTATCCAATGGTTGGAAGGAATTCATTCTAAAAACATTGCTAGTGGTTGGGAGGAATTCATTCCAACTCTTGGATTGCAAGGACAATTTTCTCCCACTTCTGCACCTGCCATACCAGCAGAATCAACCCTAGATTACCTCCTCACTGGTATTCTCTAGCTTCAAGACTGCACGTTGAATCTTCAAAAAATAAACATAAAAGTAGTAAGTATCAACCTTAGTTAATGTACCATAGAAATGATAACAAATACTGAAAACAGGCATATTGAGAGTTTACTCACTAATGCAAGAAGCATCATCACTGGTCAAAGTATATGAACTTGATCACAACCTGAAAATAACAAAAGAGTAGACATAAGTTAGTAAGATGAGCACTAAAAGGATCAAACTCAGAAATTTCAATATCAGTAATATACCTTATATTCTAACTAACTGAGGAGCTGATTTGACAACGGAAAAGGCCACTTTCTCCCACTTGTGTGCCTGTCATACCAGCAAAGAAGAGAAGTGTACATGTAAGTCAGTATGAAACGAACTAGAATACATAATTATCCAAGAACATGAACGAGTAAGTAACTATGTTACCTGGTATTTGATTGTCATTCTTTATAGCAAGCTCAACCATTCTGCAAGTTCCTGCAAAAATATAACAAACTAGTCCTCTTCCCTCCTCCTTTACCCGGGCTGGGGACCAGCATCTCAAATGGCGGAGTTAAAAAGGGGTTGACAGGTACACAAAAGCAAATGAATAAACAACATCGAATATTTGATACAAATATATATATATACACACACAACATAATAATAATAATAATAATAATAATAATAATAATAATAATAATAATTCGCATATCCTGCACGGCTGTACTACAATTCGCATGTCCTAGCTTCTGCCCAAGGCGTCCAGCAAGGTGATCCTTTGGGTCCTTTGCTTTTCGCCTTGACTCTTCACCCCATTGCTTTAAAGCTCTCTAGAGAATGCAATCTCGAGTTACAGGCTTGGTATCTCGACGACGGTACATTAATTGGTGACACCCTAGAAGTCTCTAAAGCTTTCTACATCATACAAGAGGAGGGCAGAGCTAGGGGGCTTGATCTCAACATTAGAAAAACCGAAGTGTTTTGGCCTGCGGCAGACAGCAGAAGTTTACGTGAAGGGGTTTTTCCTAGCGACATCAGTAGACCTGCACTAGGGGTCAAGCTACTTGGAGGGCCAGTGAGTATTAACCCACAGTACTGCAGTCATCTGGTTGTGGAAAGGGTGAAGAAAACCATCAAACTGATGGATGCTGTACGGACTTTAGACGACCCCCAGAGTGAGCTCTTGTTGCTGCGTAACTGCACTGGAACATCAAGGCTATATTTCACGATGCGTACAACTGCCCCGTGCCATCTTCATGAAGCTCAGGTTACCTATGATTCCTATCTCTTCACCTACATGCAGCAATTAATAACTGGAGACGGCCCCGGTTACGGCGCTTTGCAGCACAGAATCGTAACCTTACCTATCAAAGAAGGGGGTTTGGGGATATACTCAATGGAAGACACTATGAATTACTGCTTCCTAGCATCTTATCTCCAGACTAAGGAGTTGCAGCGTATTATTCTTGGGCAGTCAGGCATCCCGGCGTCAGGGCCTTTCACACAGCAAGCCATCGACACCTTTCTTCAAGTAAGTAAACTCGCTTCCCCGCAGTGCATTAATGAACTAGCCCCCCATCCTATGAAGACCTTGGCAGTTCAGTACTTTGCTTCTGTGGTTAAGGAGTTACCAACAGCTTACAACATGTCGAGACGCGACCTCGCATTATGGCAAAGCAATAAGATGGCCCATGCGCAGGACTACCTTCTAGCCATTCCAGCAGAGGGGTTAGGCCAAAACATCAACCCTGCTCACTTCAACGCCATTCTTAGCTACAGGCTAGGCATACCGTTGTTTGATGCAAACAAGCCTTGCACATGCTGCGGAAAGAGTATGGATGCTTACGGGGATCATGCTGTTCATTGTGCAAAGGAAGTTGGACCCAAGTTTCGCCACAACCTTGTACGCGACACTTTCGCAGATATTTGTTTTCGGGCAGGTGTAACAACCAGAGTTGAAGCGAACTTAGGTTTCCTCACTCAAGAAGGCGGTGGCTCACGACCCGCGGATATCCTAGCTTATAATTGGGAAGGAGGTCGCGAGACTTGTCTTGATGTGACGATTGTCTCCCCTTTTACCGGTGGTGGAGTTCAGGCCTTCGTTCCAGGAGTCGCGTTATCCAAAGCCATTGAACAGAAGCGTAACAAATATCTAGAGATATGCGAGGCCAACGGCTATCACTTTAGCACTCTGGATTTTACAACTTTGGGGGAACTTGGGGAAGAAACTGTTACTTTCCTCAGAAGATTGAAGAATTTCATCTCTAGGCATGATAGCACTGTTAAAGTAGGAAATTTCCTCTTCATTAGAATAGGTGTCGCTATTCAGAAAGGGGTAGGAGCTCAGCTTGTGGCTAGACTCCCCTCCTCTACTGTATGAACCTTTCGTTGTTTGCAATAAAGGGCTTTTCCATAATAATAATAATAATAATAATAATAATAATAATAATAATAATAATAAGGATGTCCAAACAATTACACTTACACAAGTGTAACTCAAAATATGTCCGTACTTGATACCCAAAAGACCCAACAGAAAAAAGCAGCAGTATATAGAAGTGTTAAAGTTAAGCTGCACAAAAAACCATTGCAAGAAGTGGGAAGTGCTCAAACAAGGATCATCCTGGTTATGGGCCATATAATGAAGCACTGTCCACCTACCAGATCTCCCAAAACATTGTAGTCATCCCCATGTGGAGCATCGAGAACATGATAGAGCGCATCCATAACTTCCTCAACACAGACAACTCTCTCCACTTTGTGGTTCACGGTAGCCCCATGGCAAGACTGCCCCTGCTCTCCACCAAGTACATGACCAGTTGCAACTGCATCCCCTTTCCTGTTGATAAGACACACCTGATGATCTCCCATAAGAAGTATAGCAGCTTCAGCAACAATGTCATCTACAACAACTGAACATGATTCTCTGATTGGAGAATCAGAAAGATCACCAGGGATAGAAGTTGTTTGACTGGAAGGAGAAGTAGTATCCTGAACCCTTCCAGTGGCAGCCATAAAACTCATAACATGCTGTAAGCAGGACCAATACATTCAAAAATTGATCTGATTAGAATCTGATATATACAATGCACAATATACACAAGACATAAATGAACTAATTATAGGAGATCATGTTTCAAGCTCACCTTTGAAAGAAGCGTAATATCATGTTGCATCTGGTTCATTCTAGCATCAGCATCAGCATCAGTGAGTTTACATTTGCCAGAAGATTTAAGGGCCGCCCCTACTTTCATATTTACTGCCTGCTTCATGGACATAGTTGAGGAAAAAGAACGGAAATAACTCCTTGGCTTGTCAACTCCAAACACTTCTGAAAGTGGATCGTCATCAAAAGACAGCTCCTCAGACTCTCCCTCGCCAGCTTCTAACAGGGTCTTTCTCTTCTTCACTGCTGCTTCTACTTGTTTCTGAAATTCAAGGGATTTTTTTTTTGTGTAAGAGTCTTGTGCGTACGTGAACATTCAAAAATGTATGAGTCTTGTATACTCACATATTTGTCATCAAGACCTGTCACTATGTCTCTATTCTTGCGCTTATGTCCTAGCAACCATTGTTCTCCACGGCATTTAACAACAGGTTTTTTCTCTTCTTTTGATTGTATAATCCTTATGAACAGTAACAGGGGTTGTAAAGGTAACATACAAGGAGAATTTAAATGTTCTCAGAGAATCATCAAAGTACTTACCACCATGTATGACTTGTTGGCATATGAGAATCTTCCTAAGCAATGTGTGTACTCTCTATGCTTCTGATTAGCTCCAAACTTTTTATGCTTCTCTGCAACTCCTTCCTCGTGCTCATTGTCGATAAACCGCTCCCAGACATCGGTGTTCATGCCATATGGACACTGGGAAATCATATCTTCCCTGGTATTGCATATGTCAAGAATTTTGGCCCGTAGTCCCCATTTGTGGGACCTAAACTTCTGTGGAAACATCCCAGAAACGGCCACTCTAGCCAGAGCATCGTCAATGGGGAAACAAAAAGTGTCCTGAAAAGAACAAGAAAGTATTTATGTCAGCAACGAAAGACTGCGGTTGGCATCAGCGTAACGCACAAATGGACAAAAAAACACAGTGGTTGTATTATAGATTGAAGGGAGATCTTTACCATTAGAGCGGTCCACATCTTGTCTTTGCACTTTTGGGGTACAAGCCTCCAGTCTTTGCAGTCGACGGGACACTGAGATCTGATGAGCTTTCCAGCCTTAGTAGCAAACCTACTGGCGTTTACTCCCATTGGTCTTCCATGCTCATTGAGGTCAACCAGATATCTGGATCGAAGGAATCTTGGATCACAGCTACCACTGGGAGGAGTACTAATAGTTTTAGAAGCATCAGGACTACCACTAGGAGGAGTACTAGTGGTTGGTGATGAAGTTTCATCTGACTCCAGACTTGACATCTTCATACAAACGAACCAATAACAAACAACAAACAACATATGAGAAAACTTGAATACATAACAAGTTATGAAAGTAAAAAACTAGAACTTTGGTTGAAACCCTAAGTTTGGATCCATAGATCACAACACCCACAAGTAAGTAACTTATTAATCATAAACAATAGAAGCAGCGAACAATCAAAAACCTGCACTTTGGTTGAAACCCTAAGTTTGGAGTTGTGATCTATGGAAAGAGATCACAACACCCACAAGTAAGTAACTTATTAAGCATAGACAATAGAAGCAGTGAACAATAAAAAACTCAACTATTCTTAAAGCAAACAACAATTGTTAAGCATACACAACCTAAGAACCAAATGAAAAAAACAAGATAGATATAAAGAAATTACCTTTCGAGATTGATTTGAGGTACAGGGTTAGATGCGTGGTAAGAGGTATGAACGATGTGAGTGAAGATCGGAAGAGAGTTTGTGAAAACAGGAAAACGGCAACAAAGCTTCAACTCCATCTTTTCTTATTTATAGAGAAAAGGTAGATTCAAAATGTTTCTGAAATTTGGAGAAGGGGGAAAAGAAATTTGAGAGGGAATCAAAAATTTTGGAGGAAAAAGAGGAATTGGGAGAGGGAAACGAAAATTGAAACAAGTATCTGAGTTGGGATTTGAGTGGGAAACGAAAATTTGAGATCTAAAAGTTAGCTCCAACTTTTGGACAGAGAGTAAAGTTGCCCAAAGTTTCAATAATAGAAGAGAGATATGTTTTTGGTCCCAAAATGAGGTGAAAAGATCATACGGATCGAGCTTAAATGTTGCGATTGACTTTGTCAACTCAAATTAAAATTTAAGTCAACTTCAAAAGTTAGGGTAGGACATGGGACACCAAAATAAAATCATATGATATTTTCTTATAACAAAACACGTCCAATTTGGACGGTGGATATTTCGCTTAACAATAGTAATCTACGGAGGATATTTTCTTACAAAAATTAGTAATATCTATGAGACGGTTTGTTATTTTCCGTCGAAAATGCAAAGGCATATGAGAATTTATGATTTAGGGATTTGTTTGATATTGTTGTTTGGAGATTTGTTTTCATAAGAACTGATTTATAAATGTTAACTAATAACTGATTTGTACCAATTCAAAGTGAAATTTGTTTGATCCTCAACTTTGGGCAAGTAATTGAGTTAGAATCTTCTTTGAACACCAAACCACTGCCGAACTTGCCATACTATGAGTCAGGATCTTTCACAGAACCACTGACTCTATCCCTTTATGAAAAATACAAGGAAGAATCCTTGTAGAACCTTAAAAGAACCCACTTTGGGCAAGTTTGAGTTACAATCTTCCTCTGAACTCCAAACCACTCACTAAAATAGTAATGTTTCTGAGATGGTTTTGTTGTTTCCGTAGAAAATTGTAATATAGGTGAGACAATTTTTTTTATTCCGTGTAAAATACTAATGTAGCCGAGACGGTTTTGTTGTTTCCGTCGAAAATAGTGATATTTCTGAGACGGTTTTGTTTTTTCCGTAGAAAAATAGTGTTGTGTTTGAGAATCTTCCTCTGAACTCCAAACCACTCCCTAATTTGCCATACTCTGAGCCAGGCTCTTCCAGAGTAGCACTGAT
>JAJJMA010066575.1:0-18055 GCA_023529015.1 Papaver nudicaule
CTATGGCCTAAGCCTAACCCCGCCAACACCTTGGCTTTCACTTTCGTGGCCTAAGCTTAACCCGCCATTAGCCTTGGCCGTCATTCCTTGGCCTATGGCCTAGCTTAACCCGCTATTAGCCTTGGCCGCCATTCCTTGGCCTATGGCCTAGCTTAGCCCCCGCCAATGCCTCACGCCACCTTCCTTGGCCTATAGCCCCCGCCAATGCTTCACGCCCTTTCTCCTTGGAGGCCCACAGCCAATCTCTGCCCTAGCCTTGGATGCCCATGCTTCTAGCTTGCCCTAATCTTGGATATCCATGTCTTTGGCGTGCCTTGGCACTTGGGTGCCCACGCCACCTCCTTGGCCTAATTAAGGGTACCCATGCTATTGCTTTGGCCTAATCTTGGAGCCCCATGACTTTGCCTTGGCCAAATCTTGGAGGCCCAAAGTCAGGGCGCGGCCAAACCTTGGAGGCCTTACGGTTTTCCCTTGCTTGTGCTCGTGGCCTCCCTCTCTCTCGTGGCTACCATTGCCCCTTTGAGCTAGAGTTTATCTTTTCCTAGCCTCCCCCTATTTATGGGTCCCACTGATCCAAATCCTAGAGGATTATGGATTTTATTAAGTCCATAATACTCTAGTTTCCTAATCAAGTTCGGAAATCTGGCATTTCAGCTCACGTATTTCCTCATGGCGTGATTTTTACAGCTCAATCCGTGAGGAATTAGGGGGCGCTTCCTTCACGAAATATTTTCCTCTGTGAGTTCCCTACAACATACTAAAAATTCAGAATTTTATCTAATATGGTCTGGCCTGGGCGATTTTATTAATGGACAACATGCAAACTGTCCAGAAATCTGAAAATAACATAAATGTTATGGCTTATCCTTTGCGCCTTATACCTAACTTCTCAATAAGATTATTATACCATGCAACATGGCTTATTATGATTATTATGGCCTATATTTAGGCCTTGTATTGGCAATACTTATGCATTCTTGATGATGGCTACGCTGTGATAGCATCATTCGTCTGTTTTTTCCTGATTATGGACTTGCTTCTATAAATCAGTGCTATAATTCTTAATCATGGCTCATGGATATGACCTATATTATTTTAGACATTCATATGTCTTCATTACTCATAGAATTGGTGCATTACATGCCACAAGCCAATTTCTCATATTTATGGCAAACTGAAAGTCGTACTTATTTGACTGTTGCCACAGAGAGTTGCTGAAATCCTCTCAGTCTAATTGGCGATTGCATAGCTCAATCCTTAGACTTACCTTATCTTATCTAATGGCGGTTGCTAGCTCAACCCTCAGATTTATCTCATTGGTTTAAATGGCGATTGCCCGGCTCAATCCTTAAACCAAATCTCAAAGAGATATTCAAAGCTTATCGCTTAATCTCTATCTTATCGCAAAGTCCTAAATTCACCAGTAATTGGTACGACTTGCACTTAGTCATCTTTGACTTAACAAATATTTAACAAATCTTACGAGAATCAAGTAAGTTACATGGGGGGATATTCTTTAGGGTTTTGGTTTGGCGGTCTACGGCACGTGTGATTGCAACGGCTCAATCACTTAACGGGAAAGAAAACTAAGTCGTGCGAACGTTGCTGAGAAGATGGGATAGAGTAGTGGGCGGTTCATTCTTCCCTAATATTAGGCGCAAGACTTGCCCCACTTACTCCACACTCCCACTCTTCCACTTCTTCCACTTCTTACGAGATCAGTTGGAATTCTATTGTTATAAATAGGTCACTCGACCAGTTTGGAAAAAGAACAACAAGAACAGACAAGTTCAACAATTAATTCAGTGCAAGTTCAATCAATCAATCTCATCGATAATTGATTAACTCTTCTCATTCAGCATTTAATATCTAGTGAGAACTGAATATCCAATCTTCTTTAGCAATTTAATCATCAACATCACAGAAAATCATAGCAATTCTCTGATCTCATCTTTCTCTGCTTCCCTCCCTAAACCAACCCTATATCCTCTTCTTGTAACTGAAGCAATACTCGAACGGCCATTTCTTGGTTTAGGCGAGTCTTGTTCGATCTTGACCTCTCGAATTCATCACAATCTTTTATTACATCATCA
Source organism: Papaver nudicaule (assembly GCA_023529015.1). Taxonomy (NCBI): domain Eukaryota; kingdom Viridiplantae; phylum Streptophyta; class Magnoliopsida; order Ranunculales; family Papaveraceae; genus Papaver; species Papaver nudicaule. The sequence goes on from JAJJMA010066575.1 coordinate 2,094, forward strand.
CACTTCATACTTTACCCCTCAGATTCTCTTTATTGTTTTACACCTAAAACAGGTAGATACATGTACCACCGAGTGGTGCTAGACACATGTACTTTGTTTTAGAACCTGATATGCTAGTTTTTCTTTTCTTTGTTTTGTACTTTGGTATACATTAGGGCCCGGGAAATTAGAACGAAGAGAAGACACGACCAGCCAGTACAATACAATCTAACTATACAATCTCCGGAAAGTCTACCAGCACGAACTAAAGGGGGTCATAAATTGACCGCTAAACACCGCCGGCAAAAAGAAACAAAAATTGCTGCTGCTAAGGCAGCTAAAAAGCTTGCTAGGGCTGCTGCTGCAGATAGATGGAATGGAGAAATGGGTGTTCCAAGTACAGGGACTTCAGGTGCTGAAGGTAACTCTATTAGAGGTGTTTCTAGTGGAGGTGGTGCAGGTAGAGGTGGAGCTAGTAGAAAACAAGCTAGGGCTGCTCCTGCACCTACAACTCAGATTGAACAAGAAGAAGAAGAACCTGCTGATCAAGAAGAAGATAATGTTAATAAGAAAAGTAAGGAGCACTTGAATTTCAAAATGATCGCAGGTCACGATGACGAAAAACCTCCTGGAACCCCTAACGATGGTGGTGAATTGCTTTTTGGTTACAAAAATTCTTGGGCGCAAACAATCTATTGTGCCGAGGTAAGAGGTTCAACCATTTTGTTTTTTTTTTAGTTATTTGGTTACCTATTGTTGCATACTGATAGGTGTCTAAAACACCTCTCTAAAATATCAATTGATTATTCTTTCTTTGCTAATTTTCATGTATTAGTTGCGTTTTACGCTTCTTTTGCATTTTGTAGGTGTTTTGAAGTCATGTCACAAGAAGGAAGAGAAAAGCAGCTCAAAGCATCATTTGGCGATACTGGAGGCAGCCAGACTCTCTACAGGGGGGCAACCATATGAGCTCAGATTATAATTACTGGATGGTACAGACACAACATCTACTCGGGGCTACCTTAACTCAGTCTAAATCCAACTCCAGTCGAGTCCAATATGAGCTACACACACAGTTCCAGTCTCTCATGTCAAGCTCAGGTCACAACCAACAGGTAGAGTCACTGCCCAGTCCCAAGCCATGGTTCGTATTCACAATGGCTCGATTTAACAGGAAATCTGGGCGAGTAAGGGTCTGTTTCTGGAAGACGAGATTTGGGCAGAGCTTTGGCCGAGAGAAAACAGGGAAAGAAGAGAGAGTTACAGCCAGGTACCTGCACCAGCAAACTATGGTTTCAACGGCTGTTTCGCAGAGATTCAAGATAGGTTTTCGAAGAGCGCAGAGAACACGAAAATGGGTATTGAATGGTTAAGAATTTGGGGTTCAGTTGGAACAGAGGAAGAATGAATCACCAACAGGGTTACAAGTGCAGCAGAAGAGAAATGCCTGCAACTTGCTCGATGAAATGCCTGACAGACTAGTTTTGTGTTTAAGTTACTTTTGTTGCTGTCAAGCCTTCACCAGTGCCTTAAACCAAGGTTTGCCGCTGCTCTAGCCATGTTCTTTACAGGATTTACGAAACCAACAGGGACTCCAGGTTACGGGTTCAAGTCTGATATGGTTTTGGTCCAGTTTTGGGCTTTCACGGAATCGAAGTTGCCGCGAGAAGACAGGGAGAAAACAGGGAATAGAAACAGTACTGCCGTCGATTGTTTTGGCTGAATGGTTAAGATTAATGAGGTTTCCGTGGGAGTAAAGTCTGCAGCAGGGATTTGAGCTATAAAAGAAGAACTAGGGCAATAGGAAGATCTCTCGACTGCATACCAAACACCGCCTCCATCACCACCTCCAACAGGGAGGAGCTTTGCTCCTCTCCAGCCCTCTCCACCACCAGCATCTTGCATCAGATCATCTCTGCATCCTTGCATCCACAGCAGCACCAACTCAAGCTCCACCATCTATCCGTCATCACCAGCACTACCCCCACCACATCTACGCCATCAGTTTGCACTACCACCACCACCAGAAGATCGAGGAGGTTGCTGTTCAGTCCATACCACAGGCTTCACTTCATCAGTTTGTGCATCACAGTACCGCAGTCCATCTCCACAGCATCATCACTCATCACCATTCAGTCCACCATCAACACTGCACAAACTGGACACTTTGGTGTCATTGGGTTTGAGTCTCTGTTTTTGAGTTATTGTCTTTATAATTTGATAAACATGAACTCCAATATGATTTGTAGCTAATATCTTGTTTGATTGAGGAAGATTTTGACGTCCAAACATGAACTCGAGTTTACATGAATAATAGTTTGTTCTCTTGCAATTTATCTCTTATTGTTTGATCTTTACTATGAAAGTATTTATGAAGTGTTGATTATTCATTCAAGTTCGAAATTGAATGCTTGGTTGATAATTCTATTGCTAATTAAGAATTCTTTGATCCGTGTAATTGTCTAGGGATTCTTGATACAAGTAGTAATATGTGGATATTGACGAAGGGATTTTGTTAAGTATTCACATGTATGGATTGACACTAGTTGATGAATCGAGCTTATGAATTTGTCACTAGGAGTAACCTATCTCGTAGAACCCATAACGTTCAAGTGAATTAAATCTAGAGAGCTTATTCCAGGTTGTTCACATGAATAGAATCCTATTGAGAGTTTATTCTTTTAGGTGGAATTAGGAGATTGCGGAATAGATGAGCTTATATCTGTTCTAGGGTTGCTAGTATTGAGTATATTGTGAGAAGCATAACTACATTTTAGTAAGATTCTTGTATTGTGACTGAAATTGATTCCTTGATCATTCTCATCTCATATATTGTTTCATTACCTTGCATTCATTCATTCAGAAAATTAGGTCAACAACTTAGCTCTCTCCCTCAGGAACGAACCTGCTTATCCATACTATTATTTAGTTTAGAGAAGTAAGGAATATATTTTTGTGTGAGTTCGACACTCATCACATACCTATAGTCATGTTTATGTTGTTATCCTAGGATCATGTGGAAGCAATTCGAATACTGAAACCTGTATCTTCAGCGGGGAAAATGAAGTTGTGGCCCAAAGAAGATCTTTGTTCCGGAGCTCTTGCACATGTGGAGGCCTCGGGGTTGTTGCCAGCTGTTGAAAACTCCATGATAGACCATGATAGGGTCTTCATATCATCCCTCCTCGAGCGTTTTTATGGCGAGACCGAAACTATGCATATGCCATGTGGAGAAATGGCAATCACTCCAGAAGATGCACACGTTATCACTAAACTCTCGCCTGAGGGCAAGGCGGTTGCAGACGGCTACGACCCTTCTGTTGATTGGAAAGAGCTCAACCGCCTTGTTTTTGAAGGCCTTGGTTGGAGCCCGGCTAAGTATGAGGATGAGTGGAAAAAGTGTGCCACATACAGGAATAGACAACTCGACCTTAAATCACTAAGGTAGCAGTTTAGCGGAACTGCAGCGCGGGAACAACAGGGGTTGGGGATATCTAAATAAACTTGCAGGCATACGGCTACGGCGTACTTGCTCTATCTCATTGGGTGTGTCATCTTCCCCAACAAGACAGGTAGTAGGGTCGATGTCAACCATTTACAGTTGCTGGAGGATCTTGACAAGGTCAAGACCTACGCTTGGGGAACTGCATGCCTTGCATTCCTTCTGAAGGAGATGAGGACTGCCTCGAGGCAAAATACTGCTCAAATTGGAGGAAATGTTGCTATACTTCAGGTAATTCTATCACTATAAACCTCGATTCCCAATTTTGTATTTCGCTTGCAACTTCTAACATTTTGTGTAATATACCTAGGTTTGGGGTTACGAACATTTCCAGGAAATCAAGCGAGCAACTAAAGATGATAAATGGGAATCAACTGAAGGTTATGGGAAGAGGTGGATATACACTAGAGGTCAAACTCAGGCGAGAAAACACATCCAATCACAAGAATTGATTGACCTCCGGATTCAGTTCGACAACATTAAGGTTGATGACATTACCTTTGATCCATGGAAGGATAATCCGGATATATCTTGTGTCCCGCTGAGATGGTTTTTTGGGGGTTTGTGGCACCCTCTTGACTATGTGATGTATAATCCAACTCGTGTACTGCGTCAACTAGGGAGGGTACAAGGAGAACCTTGGAGGATGATGCGCAAAGGATGGAACAAAATTGATATTGATAGTTGCGGATGGACAGAAGATTCAATCACGGTAGAACACAACAAAGCTCCAACCATAGCGACTCAGTGGAATGTGAGAAATGAGTTTATCTTGAATATTGGCGAATGGGTTGTGGGACAGGGTGATGTGGCGCCGGAATACATGGAATGGTACCGGAATGTTTCTCACCCTTTTTGATTCGTCGACATGGGAATCAGCCAATATCAACTAGATTACCTCCAACAAAGGGTGGCGGCACAACTACCTGCGGGTCTCTCCTTAAGGGATTGCCCAAAGCTATGGTTGCTAGAGTGGTATGTATTCTTGTTAAAGTTGCTTAAATTTTGGTTTAAATTATAAATTATGGTTTAAATGTGTTGAATTATGATTTGAATTTCATACAGAAACGAAGAATTGAGTTTGCAACTACCTCTATTATGGGACATCTCAGGCTAAAAGAGCCTTTGAGGACAAGAAAAATCACAGAAACCTGTGAACTTTTGGATAATTTTGATAATGAAGCATATGCTACGCAGTATGGAGAGACTAGTGATCCATTGGAGAGGAGCAAGCGTCCGTTGGATTCAACCAGTGCTGATCAAGAAGACGATGCTGATGAAAGTGGTAGAGGTGGAGCTGCTAAACGAGTCCCGAAGGTAATGCGTTCTAAACGAGGCCGTGGTGGTGGCCGTGGTGGCTGAAGTAAGTGGTTTGTTAAACTTTTGTCGCAAGATGTTGGACTTTTAATGTGTTTGGATTGCATTTGTTTGTTTTAGACCTTTAATGTGTTCGGATTTCATGTTTTATTACGTTTGTTACACTCTATTGTCAGAATAGAAACACTACTCGGTTGCTTAATTTTAATTTCTGAAGCTACCGATTATACCTGGTTTTGCAATTGTCATTCTGTCTTTAGAAATAGGAATAATCGGCCCCTTATTTAGCATTTTTAAGCTACCGAGTATTATTGTTGTTTAGAAGATACACCACTCGGTTGCCTGTGATTGCTACCGAGTACTGTTGTTGGTTAGAAGATTCACTACTCGGTTGCTTGTTGTGGCTACCGAGTTCCTAAGTTCAGTTAGAAGATACACTACTCGGTTACATTTTGTTGCTACCGAGTATGTATTGCATACCATAAAAGTTGGAATGACCCTCGGTTCTACAAGGAATATAAGTTACACTACTGGTTTAGACAAATAAAATTTCATTAACTAACAACTTAATGGATTACATTGAAATTAAATCAACAAACATTCCAGCGAATGAGGAAACTCTTTAGTTCGGCGTAATGTGGTTCGTACTCGAAATCTTGACCTTTCCCTTGTTTTCATACCTTCAAAGTCGCAATATATACTTCATCCTCCGTAACATCTTTCCCAAGTTGAGCTCCGACCAAGCGACGAAAGTGCATAAAATCATGTGCGTTTTGGTGTATGATCCACCATCGATCTGACAGGCCTCTTGCATCTCGCACATATTGTTTTGATTGATACTGGAAGTCTTCTTCGATATAAATCCAAATGGAGTTCCAGTTGATGTCTTTGCACGATTTCGATATAAAATACTTCGATATATTGTATCTTAAGACGTATGCTTCGACATATCTCCGAGTACTGAGTTCTGAGGTTAGAAGGTCTGGTTAGAAGTAGGGATTGAGAAGATGAAACTTCCAATGAATTTCAGTGAAATAAGGTTGTATTAACTTTTGGGTGATGCACCATTCGGTAAATCGGGTTACTAAACGAGCTACCGAATATGTACTCGGTAGTTAATTTAAACTTACCGAATATCGGTAACAATATCCTGTACCAAAAATCAATACAAATCGGTAACCCAATGAGCTACCGAGTATACATTCGGTAGCTTTCATTGTCTACCGAGTATGCTTTCCTTAAAGCCGTTTATATTGACAGAATATGTATGAGCTACCGATTGGTATATAATTTGCATTTTGGAGCTACCGAATATAAGAACAGAAATCCAAAAAAGTGCATTTACCATAATATGTTCCAAGTACAAGTTTCATTTAACCCAAAAAGCTTGCTCTAATCAAGATATATTGTCAATAAAAGGCCCAAAATTCATCCACACTAAGATACATACCTTATTCCACATCATTCGTGCCGCTCGGAAGGGGATGTTGAACCTTCCAATCTTCTATGTTGGACGCATACTTCTCAATCCAAGCACTACAGTGGTTGTCTGGAAAATGGGTTGAATACCTTGCCATGGGAGGTAGGGGACAATCTTCTTTTAACCTCAAACCAATGAAATGGTCGGGGCCTATAAACGCTATGACGACTCTTCTACCCACGTTTTCCTCCGTACAAACCGATCTTGTAGGTACAAAAGTCGAACAATGACCTATCCCAATCGAAAAATAATGGACAACGCAATCTAATGAGTCTGCAATTAGATATCCACACAATGGCATTCGCATCCAATACTTGGGAAAAACCGTCTTCATATTCTTTCGGCCATTAATCCGGGCAAGATCATCGTTGAATTGTTTCAATTTATCCCTACGATTACCTTCCAAATTCATTCCAATATAGAATTCCTTGTCCTTGAGGAGTTGCTCTCCCATCTGCTTCCTTGTATATCCCACTGGAGTGAGGTTGTCGACAAAAACTTGTTGTCGTATTCCAAGTTGCTCCACAACGACGTGAAAACCACAATTTCCATCACGTGGAACATCATCGATTGCTAAAACAAACTTCCGTACACATTCCGGAAGTTCTTCTAAATAATGTTGAGCGAGAATGGAAGGACGTACCGTAGTTCTTACCAACACTCATCAACACTCTCCCTTGTCGACGACTTTGGTTTCACTTGCCTTAAACATTCTCCATTGTCAACAATGGGTCGTCCCCTTTTTTTTGGAACCAGATCCAAGGTAAAGTCAGCTTCAGTGTGCTCATGCAGAGAAGGATCACACTCAGAAGAATTCTGCTGCTTTGTAGCCGAAATCTTCATATTCTTCAACTCCAGTCTTTCTAGTTTTCTTGGTTTAAGGGTTGGCGGTCTTCCTGGTGGCTTTTGCTTCATTGGTTCTTCATCTAAATTTAAGAAGGGGTGCATTTCCACCTCCAAGTTGTCGTGGAGGTTTTTCTTTTGAGAAAAATCGTTCTCGTCGTACATTGTAGCGATCCGACGACACAACGGCGTTTCCATAAAAGCAACTTGGGGGTTCTTTGAGGGATTTGGAGTGAAAGATAGTTGTTTCCAAAACGGATCAATGTCATTCATATCAATTCTGTGTACGTACTTACCAAGCTTATGCGGACAAGGTAGTCCAATTCCGGACATCGTCTTACAATTGCAATTATCATCCGGCACACCGTGCTCCATATACCACTTAAAGTCTTTCATCATGTGATTTATGGCCCATTCCGACACTCTAGAAGTTAAACCACGAAGAAGTGGATGACCTTTGTACTTTCTAAAATATCTTTGCCTACTCCACTCCATTTTTGCCTTTATTTTGGTCAAATCACGCTTGGTGAACTCGTGAATACCATGTTGGAGCGACACAACCCCATTTTGACCTCCTTGAAGAATTCTTTTCAGTCTCCCATGTTGACCCTCCACAACACTTGTTGCCTCGTTCTTATAGTTTTTATAATCATATGTCCATGCACGGACAAACATCTCCTTTAGCGGCAACCACTGTTTTTGACAATACTCTACTGCCAACTTGTGTTTTGGGTTCTGACTCCACTCGAATATCCAAGCCTCCAGGTTCAGTTCATACTCTGCCTCAGTCATAGACCAAACAATCTTATCCCATCCTTTTTGAAATAGCAAAAATAATAGGTTACCATCCTTAAACTCCTCCTCAAACTTTTTTTCCTCTAACTCTCGTTGTTCATCGGTGAGTTTACTAAGACGTTACCGTTTCTCTAATTCAATGTCCGCACCTTTTGGACGCCTTTTCGGTTGAATATGCTTTCTGCAACGCGCTTTGATGTTACACTGGATGTGCCAAGTGCAAAGAATATTGTGGGAACCCGGAAATACTTCTTAGATGGCATTCATCAAGGCTTGTTCGTTGTCCGTAACGAAAACGTTTGGAATTTCACCCGGATTGTAAAGACCCTTCACCTTGTTCAACATCCAAACATAACTTGGTTCGATCTCCCTATCCATCAATCCCCAAGCCACGGTGAAACTTTGTTTGTCCGATGTGTGGCAAGCAATATTGATCAACGACATGTTGTATTTATTGGTTTTGTAGGTGCAGTCAATCAACAAAAATTGGTGGAAGCATCTTGCAAGTTTAATCATATCCGGATGCGCCAAAAAAATACGTTTCACTTCCCCGTTAATGGTTTGTCTTCTCATTGTGTAGTTGTGTTGCTCGCATAACCAAGCCGATTGAGACATAATCAATCGACCATCCCAATCCAGCTTTCTAAACATACACTGCGCGGCTTTAACTGTAGTCAAAGTAGACAAGTTGTTGGGGTCTTGCTCCCTTATCATAGTGAAGATTTGATTCCCGGTACTTGTGCCCATCATCGCCCTTACAAGATCCATTTGAGGTGGAGTCAACTTAGCATAAGGAACGTGCCCAACAAGACTTTCCGGATCATCATGGTTGTGATAACCATTCATTACTTTCATTCTTCAACGCTCATCACGTCCTAGATTAAAAAGAAGCTTGAACGGACAATCTGTCTTCTTTGAATGAGTATTGTAAATCACGTCGGTCTTCTTTACATACTTATAACCCTTTGCTTTATGACTCTCATCCTTCCTACCCCACTCACAAATCATTTTAAATCTATTCCACCTTGAATTTCGACCCGTGGTTACTACGCACATGATCTCTTTTGCATGCGCCTCAAGCCAAGCCTTTGCATCTTTCTTCTCTTTCCATGTCTAGACGAGAAAGTCACAACAATTAGAAAACCAACCATAATGGGATAAAATCATAGATAAAATGAAGGAGGCATACCAAGTCAGTTAGATAGTGTGAGGAGGTATCGGGTCGCAAATATGAATCATATTCAACAACATCATCATCGGGAAGGTCCCCAAAGGGTACAAGCTGCAAAGAAGATTGAAAACATTAGAAAACTAAATTGGAAAATTAACCACAATCGGTAGCTCGATGAAAAAGACAAACTGCCGAGTAGTACTGGAAAGCATCACTCGGTAGCTAATTAAGCCACCGAATATAGATGAGGTTTGGCCAATATTCTGTACCAAAAACCAATATGATTCGGTAACCTTTTGAGCCACCGAGTACAATTCGGTAGCTTAGAAGTCTACCGAGTATACATTCGGTAGCTTAGAAGAGATTTCGAGCGACCGAATGGTTACTTTATTGTGCATGTACGGATGGTGGTTGGGATATTCGGTGGCTCCATTAATGGTCTGGATCTACCGAATATTCTAACTGCAACATTCAAAGCATGCAAACTTTGATTTTTCATACGTCAATCAACCATTACAAGCTAATGGGTTTCAAATTAGAGAACTACCTGATCATTTGGAGTCGAGTTCACTTCCTTTCCCTTCTTTGATTCTTGATTTTCTTCCAAACACTCTTTTTCATGGCTTTTCTCTAGAATGGTAGAGTTCCAACAATCCATGGCTTCTTTGACGTAAGAGGAATTCGTAGCATGATCACCTTCAAGAGAAGAAGATTCACCCCGCTCAATCTCACTCAAAACAACCATCTCAACAACAAAAAAAAAACTTCTTCTTCTTTTTCTTCTTCTTTTTCTTCTTCTTCTTCTAACTCTCTCTCAAAATAACAAAAATAAAACAACCTAAGCTAATCGGTGGCTAAGTAGATTAATTTGTAGTTAGGTTAGCTTAATCGGTAACTTGTTTTTAGTTAATCGGTAGCTTAATATGTGTGGGGGTATTTTAGACGCTGAGATAAGGGATAGCCTAATTACACCCGGGTGATCGAGTTTTCAAATTTTTTTGAAATCTGCCCCAAAACTTTTCTGTACGCCCCAATGACGTGAGGATATAAATCATTGGCCTAAGTTACATATCTTGTCATCCATCTCTATAATACTTATCTTAATCCCCTATTATTGGACATTTTCAAACCATCGATTCAAGATGCCAAGTACAATAACTAATCACCGTGAGAAAAATGTTAATAATTGCGGTGTCTATTTTAGGAAAGTCATTTAGCCATCTAACTAAGATAATGTTTCTCTCCTTCAAACCCTCCCACTTCCAAATAGACTTATTTTTCTCACTTTTTCATTTTTGTTTGCTCAATCAGATTTTAATTGGGAAATTTATTCTAAGGCCCAACCCATGGGCGACCCATAATACTAGGCCCCTAGAAAAAAAAAACAGTTATTATTAAGCCCTGGATTATAATAAAATATAGAAGGACGAAATTACCCATCGTAATAAATACCTAGCCGCAGTGTAACCTCCCAAAAACAGACACCAGTTTCGATTTCAGGAAAGAGAAAGTAGATCTCATAACTGCTCTTCACCTGAAACCAAAAAAAAAAACAACGTTAACCCTCGAAAACACAAATCAGCGAAAACCAGAGAAGAAAACCAGAAGAACCAGAGAAGAAACAGCGATAAACGAAGAAGAAAATACCCAAAAACAGAGAAACGAAGGAAAAAAAACCAAAAACTAGAGAAAATTGATGAAGATTCAGCGAGAAAATGGAAATTGAAGACGGAGAAAACGAAGAAAATGGATGATTGATTTGTTCTTGTGTTGTTCTGAGTTTTTTGGTTCTTTCTTCACCAACTAGTTTCAATCAATTGTTCTAGCTTCTCTTCATCAATTTCTTCAAGAGATCAAAAAAAATGCAAAACATGAAAACAGAAGGTATAAAATCAAACTTTTCTTTAATTTTTTCGATTTATTTTACATTTTTAATGTTTTTAAAAAAAAATCTAGGGTTTTAAGAATTTTTTTGAGATAGTTGTTGAAAAATAAAATCATATCTACTGTTGTTGATGATGAAACATGTTTTATGTGTGTTTTTAGATATGTGTAGTAACTAGTTACACATTTGATTGATGTTGTTGTTGCTGTTGTTGGTGTTGCTGTTGTTGATAAGAATATTTGTGTGTTTTTAGATATGTGTAGTAACTAGTTACACATTGTTTTTTCTGTTTTCAATTGGAAAAAAAAATTAGAGATACTTTTAGGTTGTGTAGTAACAAGATACACATGTTGGTGTTGTTGTTGTTGTTGCATCTGTTATAATCTGAAAAAAATGCTTAGGGATGTTTTTAAGTTGTGTAGTAAACAGATACACTTTTATATTGTTGTCGTGGTTGCTGTTTTTGATGTGATAGGAAAGTTTATTTCTGTTTTAGTTATGTGTAGTGAACTGTTACACATTGTTGGTGTTGTTCATGTTGTTGTTGTTGCTGATGTTCATGTTGTTGTTGCTGTTGTTGTGGACAGGGAAATTCAGGGGAGGTTTGAATCCGACCCAAGAATTAATATGCGAGATAAAGAAAGCAGGAGGTCTGCATCTAAACGTTTTGGATGTTTTACAAACAATACCTTACAGTCCGCTTTTCTTGGCTCTGTACAATGCAACTGATCTCGAAACAAAAAGGAGGATAACTATGAATCGTGACAGATTGAAGAGAATCTTCTCGTGCTACTATCCTACAGAAGATGATATCTGCAGGTTTGAATTCGAAGAGAATAATTATGTATCCTCGAAGGTAGAGCAAATGGCTATAATCTATGGCATGAACAGAATACAAACAAGAGTTGGCGACACCTTGCTTGGAGAATGGTTCATGAATTCTGAAATAAAGCTTATGAACTGTGAGTTATTCAAAAGATTTTTTTTACAAGGTTTGAAGAAAGGATTTAGAGAAAAACATGTGTCGAAGAAGAGTATAGTGGAAGCAATATTAAAGGCCATGAAGCGTAAAGAAGCTGACGATGACGAAATGTGCGTATGTCTCATTGGATTGTACCTTTGATGTACTTTATTCTTCAATGAAGTACTAGGCAACCAGGTTAAAGTCGAATACTTTGGCATAGTACAAGACGTCGAGACTACGAAGCAAATACCATGGGCTACGTTGGTCCATAATTATTTATTCGAGTCGATGTACCTGAAATACAAAAAGAACGAGATGGAGAATCTCTTGGGATGCATCCCGTATTTAGTGGTAAAGTAATTTGGTTTTGAAAATTGCTTTTTATTATGGTATATAATATGAAGCTAATTGATACAGTTGTTTATTGTTCTCTGCAGCTTTGGTTTGCTGAGAAAGCACCACCTGATGCGATACTTCGACTAGAAGAAAGCAAGGAAGCTCTCCCTAGAGTAGCAAGGTGGTCAGTCTCAACGGTTTCAACCGCTTTTGAACAGATGGGCGTAACAGTGTGGCGTGTACGTTAAAAATAAAAAACTTGTTGTTGTTTTGATTTGTGTAGTAATTTGTTACATATGCTTTGATTTGTTCTCTCTGTTACATATGTTTTGATTTGTGTAGTAATATTACATGTGTAGTAATTTGTTACATATGCGTTGATTTGTTATCTCTGTTAAAAAAAGGCATGTGTAGTAATTTGGTACACATTCATTTTTCTGTTATGTCAATAATGTAATGATGTGTACTGATTTCTTACACATGCTTTCGTTTGTCAAAAAGTCTGTTGAAAAAATGCATGTGTATTGACTTAGTACACATGCATTTTCCTATAAAAATGTCTGTTATAATAGCATTGTACTGATTTGTTACACATGCTATAAAATAATGTTTTTTTTAATGTGTACTAACATTTAAAAAAAAATCTATGTGCAGCCAACTGATGGCTTTACTGCTGAATATTCACAACTGGAGAGGGAGTTGGGTATAGCAGCTCAAGGACGCAGCGAGGATGAGATTAGCTTACAGTTGGCCGAGACGACTACACAGCTGGCTGCTGCTCGGGCTGCAAATGAACAGTTGCAGAAGCGTCAAGAAGAATTTCGGAAGAAGATGAGTAAAATACAAGAGCACGCGCAGGACGGATTGCAGCATAGCGGGGAGAACTTCACACAAGATTTCGATCACTTGTGCATGTACGGGAAGATTAAAAACTTGACTGTAGAGGAGGTGAGACCAAACTACGCACCTGAAGATTTGTACATCCCTCCTGATATCTTCGACAGTGTACCGGAAGAAGATAACAATGTGGTTGATCTTGCTGATAACAATGATCGTGTACCGGAAGAAGAAAATGTAGTTGATCTTGCTGATAACCGTGATCCTGCAGGTTGAAAATCCTCCTTCGTCTACATTTTGTTTATTTATCGTTTACCATTTAAATAACAATAGATTTTAATTTTAATTTATCTTATTGTTTCCTATAGACTGCGTTTCGGAAGCAAACAATGTTAGGGAGGTCGAGCAAACAACCCAAACAAGTGAAGCTGAAGGAACTCATAATCCAGACATTGATCTAACTAGCAGCAGAGAAGCAGAAGCAACAGGAGAACACAATTCAGAGATTGATCAAACAGGCACCACAGAAGCTGAAGGAACAAACGAAAAAATTGTTGTTAAAACTGCAGCAGATATCTTCGACAACAAAGATGGTAGAGCAGCTGACCATATGTACAATTTGCATGTTATGAATGTTTTCCAAGAATTGTATCCTGAATCATCTATAAGTGCAGATGGAGATGAACCGGCACGGGAAATCAAACTTGATTCGACAGAAACAGCGGAAGCTGTCAAAAAACCAGATGTCGCTGTCCATATGGGTAAAATAAAATAATTTTTTGTAGCTCCTGTATTGTGTAGATTATTTTCGTAAGTATCCATGTGTAGATTTCTTTTTGCTGCATTCTGAATGTATTACTCATCTAACAAAAGCTAAAAAAATGTTGCAGGGGAAACAGAGAAAGACAGAGATGATTGGGTGGATGGAGTTTTAGATTCTGTCATGAAAGATATCAACAAACATCAACCATCAGATGGGGATATGGGTAAGGAAAACACTGATGCTGATGGCGATGTGTATATGGATAAGGAAACAACTGCCACAGGTGAAACCGATGCAGTAACTCAAACAATAACTGCTCCAACAATAACTCCACCAGTAACAATGAAAACACCAGTTTCATCTCTTAATACTGGTTAGTACTCATATTGGTTTTGTATGTTCTGTTAGTACCCTTAATAATGGTCCATGAGAGCTGGTGCAAAAAAGCCAAGAAAGCATAGGTAGTAAAAGACTACACATACATTATTACATGTGTAACAGTCAACTACACATCCAGTTTAGCTAGTGTAGTGGACTGTTACACATGCAATTTAGCATGTTTATTGAACTGTTACATATGAAAAATGGCGCATGCGGAGATGATATTTTTTTATTCTAACATTTTAAAAAAAGCATAGGTAAGTAAAAAACTACACATGCATGTATTATTACATGTGTAACAGTCAACTACACATCCAGTTTAGCTAGTGTAGTGGACTGTTACACATGCATTTTAGCATGTGTAGCGAACTGTTACATATGAAAAAAAAAGCACATGCAGAGATAATATGTTTTTAGTTCTAACATTGAAAATAAATGTATTTGTGCAGGGCCATCATTTTCACTTCATTTTCTGACTCCATCTCCAATAGTTCAAATTGCGGAAGAAGGTATTAAAGAAACTGAATAGTTGGTTGAAGAAGGTCCAAAGGGAGTTGTTGAAGAAGTACCATCTGATAAGTCTACACAACTTACAGAATCTTCTACACAAGCTTCTCAAGCAACAGAATGCATTGACAATCCTGAAGCATATCTGTTCGCCGAAAGATCAAATACTTGTAATGTGATAGAAGGTACTTCAAGTATCAAAGATGCAGCTCCAGAGGATAAAGTAGAGCAGCAAAGATCAATGGTGAAGAGGATCAAAGAAAGAAAGAGGGGGAAAGTTGTTCAAAAAACACTTGCAGTGAAGAAAAGAAAGCCAAATGAAAAAACGATGGCTGAAAAATTCAATGAAAATTCGTCAATAATAAAAAGTTTAACCAGAGAAAGGAGGGAAAAAGTATCAAAATACTTTCACGAGGGATATGAAACGTAAGTACAACTAAATAAGTTAAAAACAATATCTGTTTTCTTCAATTATATTAATTACTTATAGTGTGCTTAATAACACATTGCAGTGACATGGCTTGGGTATACAATGTGCGGGACCGATCAGTTTCAATATCTGGAGAGATGATGCTTCAGCTTACACAAGATGTAAACCTGGAAAGTGAGTTTCTAGATTTCTGTATCTACAACTTGAAGCACAGAATTTCCAGAAAAAAAACAAAAATTTCACCAAGCAGCATTCCTCTCACCACAAGCATATGTGAGTTCCTGTATATCTTGTCTTTGTACCTTTATTTGCGTTATGTTCCATTTTGCATGATCACCATAGAAATCTTTTTCGTTAGCTACACAGTTCATGTGTAACAGTCAACTACACATCCAGTTTGCCCAGTGTGTAGTGGTTTGTTACACATTCAGTTTTGCATTGTAAGTGAACCGTTTGCAGATGAAAAAAAAAAGCATGAGTGGTGATTATTTAGAAGTGTAACAGTTCACTACACATGCAGGTTGCCTTTTCAACTGATGATGAAGAAGGACAAGCATATTGGATGAAGAACCTAGAACAAGATATATCTGGTGAGTCAGTTAGAATCTTTGCTCCTGTGTGCCACGACAACAACATTTTGCATTGCTAGAGTATCATGTAACACAACAAAAATGGTTGTACATGAATTCATGGGGCGTCAACAAGGTCGAATGTGAGAAGCAAGTGAGGATGTATGCAAACAAGTTGACAGCAGCCATGAAGAAACACATAA
>JAJJMA010066581.1:0-11024 GCA_023529015.1 Papaver nudicaule
AATAATGGAAACCTTTAACCTGTGTGAAAGAAGGAAGAAGATGAAAAACTGAAGTGTAAACAGCAGCAGAAAGATTAGGGTTTAGAAAAAGAACTCGTAAAGGAAGAAGTAGGTGTAGAGCCGAGTATTTATATGAGCAAAGAGGAGATCAACCGGCGATAACGGTTATGAGCTGTAGTGGAGTAATGGAAGTAATGGGCGAAAACGGTTACCAGTCATAAAGTAAAATAACGCATGAAAGACACGTGGAGTAACTGATGCATGCTAGCGGACGTGTGGCGTGAAAAAAGGCTAGTGGAGAACGTGGGGCGGTATTTTCGATGACATATGGAAGTTTCATCCCCGGCGACTAAAGTCTTAGGAGATGAAAGAGGCAAAATGTAAGGGTAGAAAATACCTATCCGATATAAAAGCATCCTAGATGAGTTGTTGTATAAAAAGAATGCAGCTGAGATGTCCTGGATCAGTGAGTAACAAGACGAGCGACATAAGAATCAGCGAGTAAAGAACCACCGAGTAAGGTATCAGCGAGCAGGGTTTCAACGAGACGAAGACCTATCGCTGTTAGTTAGGTGATTGTTAGGTGAAATTTAGGTGAGCATTTAAGAGAAGTCAGAACGGATATATTGTCAGGTTGACTGGTTGACTCAGTGGAGGATACGTCATCAACCTTATCTCCTAGAAGATTCTCTCGTCTATGTTTGTTAAGTATGGAATGAACTCGCCGAGGTATATGTGTCGGCGAGTCATGACAAATAGTGTCAGTCTAACTTTGTTTGTATTAGCTGTTTGCCACTATGTAAAAGGTCTATAAATAGTGAACTAACCCACGGAGAAAGGGGTTGGACACATTTGGGATTGGTCTGGAGAGAGGAAAAGTATCCTACTTGCTCTCTACAGCCCAAGACTAAAGTTAGGGTTCTTATTCAAGGAACAAAACATAGAAGATTAGCAAGGTAATGGAGTGATGTAATCATACTTATAATAGTGGAATCCTTGGATGTAGTCCTTATTATGGGCGAACCAAGTAAATCATCTTGTCAAGTAACTCTAACTCTTATCTCCTATATGTTATTTATGATTGATATATGGATATATGCTTTGGGAATGATTGTGTGTGTATTGGAGTATCATATTTGGGTGTACTGTGTAAGATCTAACCATTGGGATTTTACACAGTTACATCGGCTTTTACGGCAGGAGAACGGTAGGCTTTCAGGAGATGTAAAGGGTTTGAATGAACGTCTTCAGACTGCCGTGACCACGCGAGATGAATATTCCCGAGATATTGATACTCAAAGGGAGCGAGCTTCGGAGCTCGACGTGGAGTTGCGTCGGTCTCGCGGTTTGTGTGAGGAAAAGGATGTTAAGATTGTTGCTCTAGGTGAAGAGGTTTTGCAGCTTAACAATCGTATCCGAGGATAGGCGAAGCGTACTGCTTTGTTTAGTCGCGGGCATGGTCGATATCTGTTTAGGAATTTAGGCATGCGACCACCTTATTATCATGATGGCTTAAAGGATCCTGACGCCTTACTGGAGTCTGATAAAGATCTTGTTTCATCCGAGGATGTTAAGTTAGTGGTGGCTGAATTGCGAGCAGCAAGGCTTGAAGGGGATTTCGAAGAAATGGGTAGCGATGCTGATGTTGGGGCTGGGATTGAGGGCGATAAATCTATTGAATTGAAGCAGAAATGGAGTAGTGATTTAGATTCCGAGAAATCAGACACGGCTGATAGTGTTGCCAGCGAAGAACCAAAAGAAGGCAGTGGGGGTGGTGACGAGGAACTAAAGATGAGTAACGAACTTTCTGGTGATAGGCCGAAGGGAGCGGGTTTCGTCGCCGTATCTGATAAAGGTTCTAGGATTAATGTCGAGGCTCGAGGTCCAGTGGATGAGTTTGATGCCAATAGGGCTCCCTGAGGTTTCTCCTTCGTTTATAAAAGATGGCAGCGAACCTTTGGTTTCGCCTCAAAGTAATCCCCAGGGTACTTTTTTATTCTGATGATACTGTGTAGAACGATTGTTTGGAGATGTAAAATAGGGAGTATGTTCCCTCTTCCACCTTTTTTATTTCCTGTTGCTGCCTTGGTATTCTAGGTATCAAATTTGTACATTTGTCGTTTTCTTTTGTTCTTGATGCTATTCTGCCCTTCGTTACTGTGGTTTTTTGCTTTGATGTTTACTCACTCTGTTTGGGAGGCTTTTTTATAAATGGCTCTTATAGCTTCTCAAGGTGCAACTTCGGGGCTTACTTCGATGTAGGAGATAGTGACCAAGCTAGTGGGGGCGTACGGATCACCCTTCCCAAAGGCTTTGAGTTACTTGCACTGGTTTCAAGCAAACACTGGCTATTGATAGCGTAGGTATCCACTTTGCCTTAGTACTTTTAGGTAGGTACCGAAGATATTTGCTTATCTTCCTTGGAGGGCATGGTGGCACCCTGGTAACCTTTGGCCTAAGTAAATGTAGGAACTTAAAAATGGATGCCCCGTTTCTCAATAATAAAGTAACACGATGGGGGAGTGCCGGTCAAAGCTGGAGCTTAGACGTGGCACTTTTCTCTTATCGCGACCTAAAGTTCGACCCAACCAAATCTTTAACAGCCCCCCCTTTAGGCTTAGTTTTTAAAAGAGGTCCCTCGGCTGCGTACTTCGCTGCTTATTGTGAGAACGAAGCAGCTGCCTCGGGGTTCCATCTTCCTCTATAGGTAGATGTTGATCCCTTTTATCGTCCCCTCGACGCCCGAGAACGTGAGGTCCTCGTGGTCGTTTGGTAGTGGGTACGAATGTATCATCAGCTTATGTAGCCTTGATTCAAGGTGCCCACCGCTAACGGGGTGTCTTGTGGGTAGAGGACCGTGCCATATAACTCGTAGGGCCCTTACGATTTATATGAGCATCAGCTCTGTGCCTGCTATGCGAGGTCTTTTTGTTTTTCTGGCGTTTTTGCCTCGGCGTTACAGCCTTTTTATTCGTTGGCGTTTTTTGCCTCGGCGTTACAGCCTTTTTATTCATTGGCGTTTTTTGCCTCGGCGTTACAACATTTTTTGTTCGTTGGCGTTTTTTGCCTCGGCGTTGCAGCCCTTTTGGCTTTGGAGTTGTAGCCTTCGTAATTATACCTAGCCATGTGGGATACTTTACCCGTCCTGGCCGGATCTGGAGTTTGATTTCGATAGAAGTTGCATTTAAGGGGTGCGATTATTATTCAATCTTCCCATGAGCATTACATACATGAAAAATCGCTTTCTTGGACGGGGTGCTTTATACGCTTCCCTGCCGCTGGGGTTTTTTGGCTTCTGGCCTTCGCGTGACTCCCGAGTTGTTTTTCGGTCCAGCCCAGAAAGGTTCTTGTTTAGACATTCCTGCCTTTGCAAGATTCGCTCAATTGTTTATTCGGAGTCTAAGGCAGTTCGTTGTTATGAGAAACTGCTCCATGTTGTCGTGGTTTTAGTCGGATCCGGTGCCTGCCTTTACTGTTGTTTCAGCTATGAGTTATTTTATGCTTTCATCTGAGATTCTGGGATTTTCCTGCTGTGCATGATTGTGACCAAGGATAGTATCCTGTTTTGTAGTTGTTTGTGTTGCATGTTTGTCGCCTTGTGTTATTTCCAGGTGTGTCGGTTTTTGACCTAGTTTTAGCTTGCGCTTTATCTTGCGGTATGCTTCGCCTTCCTCGATGCTTCGCTGCTTGTTTATCTTGCCTTCGGTACCATTTATATTTTTTAAGATTATTTTGATTTTGTCAGGTCTTAGTGTTATAGGCGTCGTATGTCGACTTGGCAGTTTTAAGTGGTGCCACCGGTTGGTTACTCCACCGCTAGAATTTGAATAGTAGCGTGGGGAGTTGCAAAAGGGTGTGTGACTGCTTTATTGGGTAATGCGCAGTTATGGCGCCTTAACGTACTGGTGCGTTTATCAAGGGAATCCGAATTGTAACGTCTGTAACTTGATTATATTTTGACGATTAGGTGGTTCCTTGAACTACTATAAAAGGTGAAATATTCCCTGCTCTTATCAATATTTGTTCATTTGGTTTTTGTTTTCGTGTTCTTCTCTCTCTTTCTTTTTTTTTGTGACCAAGCGTCTTTTTATGAGGAGATGGCTGACAGAGGAAAGGCGCCCATGGAAGAAGGAAACAATAGGATGGATCCAAGTAATAGGAGAGAACAGATTCGAATGATAATGGAAATGGAAGCCGACTTCTCCAGTGCTGGATCTTCTAGAAGGGAATACAACCCTGATAAGGTGATTCGTCTTTTTGATAATCTCATAAAGGGTGATGAGAAAAGGAGGGAGCAGAGGATGAGAGAAGATGGCGGTCCTTCCTATGACTGTCGTATGTATGAAACGAGATCATTTTTTCGCCGCCATAGTGAAGAAATTTTGTTGATGCTGAGGGAGGATCTCGCCTTTTCTGAGGAAGAGATGAGTGTGAAGGTTGAAGTAAAAGAGGAGGCCGATGATGTAGGTCCTTCTGCCTCCATTTTTATTCCTGCTCCACCGGTCGATGAACCAGGTGTAATCGGCGATGATCTTATTCCGGAGGCTGCTATCCCCGAGGAGAATGCTGCCGCAATTCCCGCCAATGTGCAGATCATTGATCTGGATCTGCTCGATGGTCTTGACGAAGATCGCGGTACAGTGGCCGGACGACTTCGGAGTAGGCGTAGGAATAGGGGAAATTGATATGCTGCTTGTTTTTTTGCTAGTGTCTTCGGAGTATTTTGCTATGTGTTGTTATTTTGTTGTTTGCTATATATTCTACTGTATCGAATGTGCACCCCGAAGAAATACTTTGGTTTGTTCTTTCTCTTGCTGGTCTGTAGTGATAAAAAAAAAAAAATAAATAAATAATAATTAGCGTAAAATTTGTCGTAGTTGTATTATGGCTTCGCTAAGTGTTACCGACTTTGAATGAGACATTGTTTGTACACATGGGTACTACCCTTTGAATCCATAGATGTCATTGCTCGAGGGCACTGGTGAGGTGCTTGCGGAAGCACCTTTCTGTATGCCCTTCTGAGTATGATATTTATTTTTCCCTAAGTTATTCGTGTTGTAGTTGTTATTGTTATGGTTACTTAGAGTGCGACTCGAGCTTTCTTCGGTGAGTCTGCTTATATTTCTCCTCCTTCGGGAACATCGGCCGAAGTACTTCGGACCTTCTTTGAGAGTGATTCGGGCCTTTGGATCCCAATTTGTTTCTTCTTAGTGACGGTCCTTATTCCGTTCATCAGTCCTGTTTGTCTTGACCAGATCTCCAAAGTACGCCGATCTGTTTAGCAGTTGCGTTTGGGGTGACTATCAATCGTGGCAAATATTTTAAGGTCCGTGACTATGTTCCATTGGTCCTTTTATGTAAGATTTTGCAAAATCCTAGGTATAGTTCCTAAGCCGCTATTTACTGCTGCCTTTACGTTTGAATATTTTTTATTTTCTTCGGCTAACTGCCTATGAGGTTCGCAGTGGCTACTGCAGTGTATTATGCTCGTCATGTAGGTCTGCACGTTGCGATGGTTTTATCGTGTGAGTTTCTCGTTGGTCACCTTTGTTTCCTTAGGCTACTTCTAGGCCAGGTCGAACCATATTTTTTGTCTTTTAGCCAAAACCATTTTTCTCAATAGCTTCTTCATACAAGGTTTATTTCCAGATATAGTAGGCAATTTAAAAAAACCCTAATAATAGGTCTAAAGTTTTTTTTTTTTTTCATAATCGCTTTCGCACAGCTAACTTTAATTTTAAAGCATTCAAGATAAAAATCAACTATCATTAAATAAAATCTATCAAGCCAAGGTTTGAACCCCTTAATTGACGACCTCTCCATCTGATGATTTGCTCCTAAAAACCCTTGAACATGCTAAAGCCTTTAAGGATCTTTTAGACGTTTAAGGTACTGGAGCTTTCTTTTTCGAAAAACAAGTTTTGGAAAACTTTGAAAGAATGATGAAATCTATGAAAATTTTGAAAACCCGAAAAATCACAGGCAAACCCTAAGTTATTTTAATCAGTCCCTGTTTCTAGCGCCAAACTGTACGAGTAGAAAATCTGCATAGGTACATAAGGTACTACAGCCATCAGATCTACCCATACATACAGTTATTTAACATGATTCAGTGGAACGAAGTTCACAAGAACAACACCGAAGATATTCAAATGACAAATCAAAGACTAATGTATGAAGATTTGTATTTCAATGTTGCAACTACATGGATTACAACCCTAAGGAGCCAGAGGAGATACAGACCTAATCCCACCCTTGCCGCTTAGGTTCTACCCAAAAAGAATCCAACCCTTACAAAGTTTTCCAAGCTCGCCTTATATAGGCCGAGCTTGGGTGGTTTACAGCTAATAAGACAAGAGACTCAATCGTGGTGGTGTCAGTCCTTGTCGAGTAAGGCGGTTCCTTCGGTGGTGCTCCGAGGTTGGTTTTGGGGCTTCGGTCCTTTGGTGCGGTCCGAATCTCTTTCTTCCGAGTCTTCGCTCATCGTGTTTGGTCTCGTTCCTCTTCGGTTTGGTCTGAGGCTTCGCTGCTGATTCTTCTGGAGTGGTTTCTGCTTCTTGGATTTATGACACGTGTCCCGAGGGGTTTTACCCTCCACAGAGGTTGTTGTTGTTGTTTCCTAACAGCTTCATTTGCCAATTCATCTGCCGCTTTGTTCGCCTCTCTGTATGCATGTGATATCCGCAAGTGTGGGATTTGTTGGAGCAGGTGCATCGTCTCATGGAGGACTCCCCAAAGATACCAAGGTGCTGAAGCTGGTCCATTTGTAATAACTGTAATGAGCACCAAGGAATCCGACTCAATCCAAACCGATTCCCAGTTGTTACGTATTGCTAAGCTTCTTTGATAGTATTTCATTTTTTTTTTCGAAATAGATTTTGATTTTTTATCAGAGGGGAATACTTTGTATCCGGCGACGGAATCTTCATGAATGATTTTTTTGACGACGGAAAATCAATCACTTGTATCAAGAGTTTTGAGCAAATCACTCCTATTTTTGGAGCATCTCTTTATAAAGAAGATATAAAAACAAAATGGCTGGATTTTATTTCCGAGAAAAACCATTCTTTCGCCGATTTAATCGGTTCTTCATACTTGTATTTGTTTTACTCCGGTAATCCTTCTCTTTCTCTTGTCGGATCTCTCGGTATTTTACTTCTACGGTATGTTCAATTGTATTCTCTTATTTTTGGTCTTAAACCCAATGTAACCTTGAATTATCATTAATGAAAAGGTTCTTTGTTTATCCAAAAAAAAAAAAAAAAGTTAAATACTTGGCGTCATTAAGCCATACTCAACAAAAAATTGGTCATACTTTTCCGAGCTACCGAGTAGTGTAAGTAGGTGGACATAATCGGTAGCTGTTTTGGATTAACACTAATCGGTAGCTCGAAAAGGTATGGCCAATTATTTTTTTAGTATGGCTTAATGATATCAGGTTAAAATACCACTATCTTGATATTGTAGCGTCTTTTTTTATAATATTCAAACGGCAATGATTTTGAAGCTTTTTTTTTTTTGTGGAATGTTCTTATTATAGAGCTTTATGTTCCTACAAAAAATGAGCAAATTTCAAGACGTATCACACCATCATCTATTATTTTAAAAATCAACCATTGAATAGAAAAATTAATCAACTGCCGAATATCAAAGTGGCAAGGGTGGAGTCATATGTTTCGGAATGCACTTATTTTTAGTGGTTATATAGAACTATATAACAAGAACATGCCACAAGAATATTAGCTTCAAATTCATTGTTATTTGGGAGTTATAAAAAAAAATGGCGCCTTTAAGATAGTGTCGTTTTAACCATGGCATTGGATCCATCCTCTTCTTTTTGTCTAATTAACATAATTAATCTCTGTTCAAGTTTAAACAAGAAGATTAAGAACATGTTGAAATTTCATGCCAAGTCGATCCTGAATAACAAGGTTATTAATAAATTAAAGGTGCATGCACAGTTAAATGTGTTTTGTTGCGGGGTAGCCAAGTGTTTGAGTTTTGTCAGCAACAAATATTATTAAAGCATCGACGAGTTGATTTGAAATGGAATTTTGTTTATTAATCTTCTAGGTTTGATGGAATATCATTTGTTGAAAAGACGAGGGTGCCGAGTACACCACCGATCTTTTATTTTAGTCCACCTATAAGTCAAACCTTGAACGGTTCCTGTACTCAAGAACTCAAGAACAAGATCCTTCAGATCTGATTGATTCACACAAGGGAGTCAATACAAGAATCTGAAAGGCTATGTCAACAACCAAGTACGATACTTTAATTATAAATAATGAATCAACTATAACGTGGAAATAAAGTAAAGTACACACAAGATTTTTGTTAACGAGGAAACTATAAACTCGTAGAAACCTCGTCCAGTTTGAATACTCTTAAGAATTAAGCCGCCAACACAACTACTCCCAAACTTCGGACTAGCTGGTGCAGACAATATGACCCTAATACGACTATTAGTCACAAAGACTTCCCCTCAGTATTCTTACGCCTCCAACCACAACAAGGCGGTCACGCACATGTGCTCCCTTACGCAAACAAACGTCTTTTACTGTCTTACGCAAGAGTTGCCTCACAGCCCGTCGCGAGGACTATCACTACCCGACCTCCAATCGGACGATTACAACCTTATGGACAACAACCAAATAGCGGCAGGTCAAATCGCTAGATGATATCCTTGGTAACTAACAGATATTTCAACGAAGTCGTTTCACACCAAGAGCGAGGATATTTAGGTTTACTTTGGTAATAAACTCCTCGAGATATCGATCAAGGTTTCAAAACCAAAACTCCCGAAAGAGCAACCTTGTCATCCCAGTTGGAATCAAGCAGATAGTTGTGGCAAGTACGATATGATATGACCTTGAAGAACGTGTACCTGCAAAGAACAAATCTAATAACAACAATCTTGATTCCACTCAATATCTATAGTTTAGGCACACAAACCAAAAACGGCTTGCTGACAAATCCAGGTTGATAGATAAAGCGTGTGTTCTAATCACAACGATCAGTGGCCTTATTGCACAAGAGAAGGACCATAGAATAAATAAGATCGCAAGGTTTGATAGACCCGATAGAACAGAACACAAGTACAATACAAAGAAGACTAGTAAAACATAAACTAGTTTCCCGCAGAGGTACTTTTAGGCTTCTCGATCCCTAGAGAAGACTTCCTCGCAATTATAGACCGAGAAGAAAAGCGGCAGACACAAGCTATAGATCCGAAGAAAAGCTTGGTAGAGGGATAAAGCTTTCAGGAGAGATACCACTCCTATTTACATTGACTAAGGCTTAGCTTTGAAATGAGGCTAACTTAATTTCGAAAATTCATTAAAGCACATTTTCATATTAGTTCTGAAATTCCTCACTTAGACTCATAGCATTTAATGAGATCTAATACTTAAGCATTTTTACATTAATGAAAAATATAATTCATAAATAAAAAAATATTTTCAATAAATATTTGGCCAATAGCAGTCAAAGCACATAATACTCATAAGGTATATTTGGATATTCATTAATTTGAAATAAGGTGCTTACCAAATATGCTCCCTGGGAAAGGATTCAATTCGAAACGTGTCATTTAGTTTCGAAAATCTCCTTAAGGTATTATTACTCCAAATGTCGTCATCAGCTTTAATAATGTTGACATCACTTCCTAGGCTTTGCTGGACAGGCCAGAACGATCCTAGATGGAAGTGGAATCTGGTCCAACGTGGTCCAACGTTCTGCATAAACTATCCTTACAGACGTAGACAAGCCTTGTGTGTTAAGCTTAAGTGAACACGTAGGTTCAAAGGACATTTCGAATCATGCAGAAAGATATACCATGGAAGTACAGTGCACGATTCAACGAGTAATAGCAAAATGTTGAATCTCCTGAATTCTTGATTCCAATGCAAATGATCGCGTTAATGATATCCAAGAATTCAAATCAAAACATCAAATGAATATTTGATCGAGTAGTAAAATCATACAATGATCTAATCACGTACAATATTGATCAGAAATCATGTGTCTACGAACTAGAGCGACTAACCATATTTCTGATGATGACTCAAGCCAACTTAGTTGTACATTGAGGATGAATAAATTCAAACTTCAAACTGAGAATATCAAACTCATTAATTCGTTGAAGCGCAAATCAAAATGATAGAGTTTGAACTTCGAAAATACGCATTATGAGATAACCAAATTAAGGTTTCCAAACCTACATACTGGTTTAGCAGAAACCGGATTAAGGATTCGAAATCTAAAGTTCATATATGACCAGAACCGAATTAAGGTTCCCAAATCCAGTTTCCATATAGCGAAACCAAAGTGAGGTTTCGAAATCTAGATTTTGTTTTAACAAAACCTTGGTTAAGGTTTCGAAACAAGAAACACATATTAATCTCGTCACAAATGTTTGGTGTCGAACTTGAGATTCCATGTGGTCAAAAGATGTTTTAGCATCACACCTTTTTGTCCTTGACGCACAGGTTTATTTCCTGGTTCACATAAACCTTGAGGAAACCCCAGGGTCTTTTCGACCTTTTAGAACTCACATAGTCAAGACACATTGGTCTCAAGTCTCAAGTCATTGTGTGTCGGTATAAAATCTGCTAGGAGACATTATACCCAACAACCATTAGATTACAACATACATTTACTAATTTGGAGAGCTATTCTAGCGCCGAACATGATAACGGTATAAGCTAAGAAACGAAAATAGGCTAAGACTTATTCGAAGACAAGATGAAGAACTAAATATTCATTGATAGCATTATTTTCTGATAATAACTACATGATGTTGAGCTTAAGACCTGAGAAGATTCATATTAACCTATATTCTCTCTCAGACGCCCCAAGACTTATCAAAAAATCCGACCCCCACAAATGATACCGAGCTCGCCTTTTATAGATCAAATTGTAAGTGGATGACAGCTAATAAGACAAAATACACAATCGTGGTGGTGTCAGAAGTTATCGAGTAAGTCGGTGGGTTCTCGAGGGGTCCTCGAAGTGGCTGCTAT
>JAJJMA010066592.1:3831-29292 GCA_023529015.1 Papaver nudicaule
AACATGACAACGTGCAACCGCTATGACTCACATGAGTAGTTTGCTTGATCAAGGTATTATGTTAAACCACTAAATTTTCGTTTAGCAATTATGCGCGCCTTATGTTTTGTACGATTAACCATTATCTCATGGACCAGTGGGAGAATGTAAGATAATTTCCATTAGGTGGAATTATCTCATTGGGCCCATGTGATAACTATGGGCTAATCTAGATGTTGCTAAACTAATCCTAAAGGAGTTAGTTCCCTAAGCTCTTCCTTGATGGACGGTCGAGACCTAAAGCCCAATACTAAAACCCTAGGAACTTGGTCCTCTCTCTACCTATAAAAGGGAAACAGTAACCATCACTACTGCATCCAAGGAATTACAATTCATTATGCCTAAGGTGAAGAGAGAGATACCATGACCTCCACAAGGTATTACGGCTGCTACCAGACGATTCGTGAAGTACGATGGAATAGCGTTACCAGGTATTCCTATAAACTAATCTTGCATATTTTATTGTGTGATTATCATGAAGTTCACGATCCTGTTTACGTATCTATGTATAAATTAAATCTTACATAGAGTAGCAATATTTTGTGGTAATACCCACAGATTATCAACGATCAAGTCACAAACACGAGAGTTAAAATTGCCTCTTTCCGAACTTGGTATGTGGTAGAAATCCCCAAGGCTGAAATCAGCGCACCAAACGTCGAAAAATAAAGAAGTAGCTCATCCACTTCCTTGTAAATCCTACGGATGCCCTGAAGAATAGAAGATTTCGTATAATAATCTATTATTGAACCAATTTTTTTTTAAGTAATTAGTCCTCAAGAACTTGGCCCAAACTTTGTCGGAGTTTTTTATGTTCCGCCAAAGTTTCATCAACATAGCCTTATTCATAGTCTGCATTCTTGTTAAAACCAAACCACCTTCGGAATAAGTACAAAAAATCTTGTCAAAAGCCACAACGAAGGCTCTACTAACCAGACTATCTTCCGTCCAAATAAAGTTAGTTAGGGCCTTTTCACATTGGCGAACAAGCTTCAATGACCACTTATAGACAACCATATTATGAATGGAATATATAGTTTAGATATCACTGATTTAAATAACACACCTCTATCTTGGAAAGATAAGAGCTTATCTTTCCAACCCACCAATTGATTTTTGATCTTCTCAACCACATTAGAAATATGATTGTACTTTATTGCACCCGGCATAACTTTGACACCCAAGTATCTATCTGGAAAATAAGCCAAACCCATACCAAGGAAATCTACAGTAGTTTTTTTTCTGCTTAAAGTACCGCCTCCATAATAAAGCTTGCTTTTCTGCCTGCTTACCGTTTGACCGAGGCAATACGATATTTTTCTAGTGCAAACTTTTCATATTACCCTTGCAAAAAATCATAATATCATCTGCAAAGAATAAATGAGTTGGAAAAATACCTTTGCGAGTCATCATATTAGTCATCTTACCATCTCTGAATAGTTTAGAAATATTTCTACTCAAAACATCTTCAGTCAAAACGAAAATCAATGGTGACAGCGGATCTCCTTGCCTCAAGCCTCTATCAATAGTAAAGAAACCCTTAGGACTTCCATTAACCATAACCGAAATTCTAGCTGAACGAAGTATAGAGAGGATCCAATCACACCACGAATCCGAAAACCCATATCTTCTAAACACCTCAATGAGAAAGCTCCAGCTAACTATGTCAAAAGCTTGTGTGATATCAAGTTTTAAACCAAGGTTGACATGTTTTATTTCGATGTCTATTTCATTAACCAACTCAGAAGCCAAACTAATATTTTCATGAATGCTACGCCCCTTCATGAAAGCAACCTGCTCATCAGAAATCAAATTCCTCGAGACTCCTCCAAGTCTAATAGCCAGAATTTTGGTTAAAATCTTAAAGAAAATATTACTCAAACCAATAGGCCTAATATCCTTAAGAGAATTAGCACCTTTTACTTTTGGTAGAAGCATAATGAGGCTTGAATTAACACCGTAGGGAATTTTCTTTTGATGCCAACAAGAAATAATAGTTGAAATCAAGTCATCTTTGATAATATCCCAACAATGTCTATAGAAAAAACCCGCAAACCCATCTGGTCCTGGTGAAATATCATCCCCCAAAAAACAACACTATGAATTTCTTCTGCAGATAGTATATCATCCATTGCAAGTTTTTCCTCTTCATTGATAACACCATGATCTACATCAAATAAAGAGTCATCTTGGATAGAAGTATCTCCATTAAACTTTGCAATGAAGTGATTCACAATGTGTTCCCTCAACTGATTTTGATTTGTAATTGTGACATCACCACCCCCTAGCTCAGAAATAGTATTTCTACTACGTCTAATACGAATATTATTATGAAAAAAGAAATCGTATTGCTAGCACCGTCCATAATCCACTTATTCCAACTGGCATCTAGTGTCAACATCTTTTACCTTGTTAAACTTCACAATATAAGAATAATCATCATCAGAAACTAAAGTTGCTGCCTCTAGCTGACGTTCAGCCTGATTTAGACGTGTATAAACATTACCAACACCTCCTGATTCCAAAGCTTCATAACAAGTTTAAGCCTCTTAAGCTTAGCCATAAAAAGATAAGCAGGAGACCCCAAAATTACACCACTCCAGCTGTCGAGAACCATTCTAAGAAAATCCGAGTGACTAAACCACATCTTCTGCACAAGAAACGGAGTTCTCTTAGGTCTGTCAACAACGAAAGGGTAGCCACATAAAGTAGAATGGTCGGAAACTTCCCTTGGAAGAGCTTTACACCGCCAATTCTCAAAATTAGAAAGCCAAGAAGCATTAATTATAGCTCGATCCAATTTACTCACAATGCGAGTAGGACCATGCAGGCCATTTGCCCAAGTAAATCTGCTACCTAATGCATCAGCTTCAAAAAGGCTATTATCATCCATCCAACCACTAAAATCATTTACTGCTGAAGTTGAAGGGCGGGGGGGCACCTTTCTTTTCAGTAGCACGTAAAACTAGAGTTGTCAATTAGAGCCCGAACCCGCGGGTCAACCCTAACCCGGCTTGTTTCAACCCGGCCCGGCTCGGCTTGTTAGCTAAACGGGCTAGGGTTAGGGTTGAAGTTTTCAGCTTGTTTATAAACAAGTCGGGCTAGGGTCAACCCGCGAAAATTTATTAGTTTGTTAAATTTCAGGGTTTACCATGTAAATGTTAGCTAATTTCACCTGAATCATCAATTTCATCCCTTAGCTGATTTCACCTGAATCATCAATTTCATCCCAATTTATCTCCGGTTACCAGTTATCACCTACCTATTTGATGTTTACATTAAAAAAAAATCAAAATAGCACAAATCATAATAACCATTTTTATAGGTGATCAAAATAAAAAAAAAAAAAACAGATTGCACTTCATACTTCAAACTCAAACACATGAACCATATGTCCATATCAATAAATGAATAGAAATGGGGAATCAAATATTAGCTAAAAGAACATTTTCTATTGATATTTCAAACTCATAAGCATAGAACACAGAAAATTGGAATCATCATCTTCTCAAACGAGCAGCACCACCACCAGCTTGAAGAAACACGGAAAAACACCAACAACATAAGAAATTAAAGAAGGAAAACATCGATACACTATGCAAAATCAGTTTGAGTTTTTTAGGTTGTCTTGTTTTATCCGCAGAGGAAAAGAGAAAGTGGGAGGCGGTGATACATAAGTTTTGGGAAAATTGTTTATAAAGGAAACAATTGTCAATTTGGGAATATATTTATACTTAATGTCTATTTCGCTAACACACAATAGGTAGTACAGTGGCTAGGGTGTTAATCCTTTAACCTAGTTATCTCATGTTCGAGTCTCCCCCACATCAGTTTTTTTTTGTTACAATTGAAAAAAAACAAAATTAACAAGCCAACCCGTGAACCCGTACGGGCCAACCCGTCTAGGGCTAGGGTTGAGGTTCTTAGCTTGTTTATGAGCTGACTCCACAAGTTACGTCTGACTATTGGATTTGAACTAGCATGAACACAAGAGGACCTGGGATTAGCCCAGTGGTTCCTCATCGGTCTCCCCCTAGGGGAGACCCGGGATCGAATCCCTGGACGTATCAAAAAAAAAAGAACTAGCATGAACACAAGAAATAATAACTCCACCAGTTTCCACCGCGATAGCTTGTCTGCTAGAGTTAATTACGACTGGCCTATCCAACTCTGATGCCCATAAAATCCACAAATTACCAAGTCATGAATCAGCAAAATTGTAAATTACATCATTACAATAACCCTCCAAATCGAAGACGAGCTACAAACTGATTAGATAAAATCACCTTCGGTTCAGCAATACAGAATATATCGGGTTTGAAATCAAGTAAAATTTTCCCACGCCTCCCAATATTTGCCAGTATATGGTTCGCATCCTCAATAACCTTTAGAGACCCTTCCTCATTCAGAACATGTTCTCCTGCTTTCTTTTCATTAATTTTTGCACGTAAAGCATATTTTTTCACTTGATTATCAGCATCCAAACGTTGTTGTTCTTCCTCGACACTTTCTGCCCACTTTTTCTTGTTCTTTTCTAGCAAGTCAGCATCGTTTTTAACTGCATCAGTATTAGCCTTTTCCCGACGAGGTTTGAAAACCTTTTGTGGTAAGGTTTCCTTATTCACGTCATTATTAACTGAAATTCCCTCATCCTTTTCAACTGGAAACTCTTCATCCTATTTTCCTGGTATATCTTGTATTTTTACATCCATATTAAAAGCCTCCTCAGTAGTTAAAGCATCAAACCGATTCAGATTAGAAAATTCCAACGTAGCTGGATTTCCTTTCTTAGGACTTGTTGTCCTACTTGAACTCGGATTATTGCCCACACTCGGATTATTACCCTTCACTTCCTTCCATCCCAACTTCATGTTATTCTTTGGAGCCTCAATTCTAAACGTAGCATTCTCAACTGGTTTAGAAATTATTCTTCTAGCTACATTACATACTTCGAGCTTATGTCCCATGATTTTGCAGTGACTACATAAATTTATTTTCTCCCTATCTGTATCTCCACTGGTTGCCAAAAATCACCCCCCCCTCCCCATTTGCCTTTATTAATATTCTCGAAGGTATATGTTTCACAAAATCAATGTTAATCAGTACTGCCGCAAAGTTACCATAGTCATGACCAAGTGATTTCTGGTCAATAACAATTGGCTTACCAATGAGTTTCGCCAATGCAGTAAGGATTTTCTTCATCCAGAGTTCAATGTATAAACCTAGAAAACTGACACATGCTGCAGCTCGTGAAGTAGTCTGCCTCTCAGGATCGAATTGGGATAAATGTTTTGAACACGCAACACTTCTTTTCCACCACCCACGATCCACCATGCCATACCCTCTCCTTGTCTTCCTTTGTAGTAAGATTAATAATGAAAAAAACCCTGGTCATAGGTGTTAGTTTACACTTACCTACTTCAAGCTTCCATTGTTCCACTAATACTTTTTCACATTATCTAGTTTCAATCCATTAAAGTTCAGCCTTCCAATCAAACTATGCTCAAATATGTCACATCCCTTCTTAGCTAACTCTGTCGGAACCTCAAAAGAGGGTTCACCATTAAAACTCGATCCATTAGGTAAATAAACAATATCATTAGGTGAAATCAAATAGGGTTTTTTGCCTTTAACTCTATCCGCATAAGATGTACTGCTATTCTTGAGAAGACATCCTTAATCACCCAAGGATGATCAAGAATGGATGTAAAAAATGTGAAAACCCCAAAAACACGTGAAAAAAATTCGTCTTTTTTTTCCCCTAAAAAATAAACGGAGCTAAGTGAGAGGAAAAAAAATCAACAATCTTTATGTTTTAAAACTACTCTTGCTTTTTCTCCTTAAGTTTGTGCGACCCCTTCTCAGTTGTGTAGGGGTATTTATAGTCGTTTTTCTAAGAGGACTTTCTTTGCTATCACGGGTTTCTTCAGCTACTTGATGTTCTTCGTTGAGTCTTTTGACTTCGGGCACCGTCCTCGTTTTCCACTCTTATGTTGGCACCTCCTTGAAAAGGTTCTCTTTGCTATGATGATACTTTGATGCTCTTGATGATTTATTGTTTATCTCTCCGGTTACTTTATGCCGCGTTCTTTGCCCGTTCGTTGGTCAATACGTGTCTCTGTTCTTCTGACGATGTATTAAGTGTTGAAGTGACTACTGCAACACGCGTCTTCCACGCCTGCCCCTATCGAATCTATCTTCATCCTTACCTTCTATTTCCATCATCCCTCATGATTAGATAAAGTAACTTTGGGGATGTTTCTATGCTTCGTTCTCCTTATGTTATCGTACTTCGACTTCTCAGGTTTGGCCACGTATACATCTGAGATTATGTATTAACAGATTGCCCCTTTTCTTTCAGGTATTACCTGGGGGAATTATGGAAGAAAGCTCTTCATTTATGCCACCACTTTCCCATTTACGTTACATGGTCCCTTTATTTGGTCGTGTGCTAACTTCTCCTCGTATCTCGGGCCAGTTACCATTCATTCCCTAGTCTTATAAATAAGAGAGAGAGAGGCTTTTATTCTTTAACTTTAACCTTTTATTCTCTATCTTTTCTTTTTTTCTCAGTAGCTTCAGTTTCCTTTCTCTGCAGATCATTTTCTTATTTCTCTGTTAGGTTCTTCCTTCCGGTGTTAATCTCCCTTGGGGTAAGTTAAGATCACCTTTTTTTTGTCGTACTGCTTTGATGATAGTTGAATGTTGTTCGTGTTTCATGAGATTTTTTTGAACTGTTCATCTTTTGTGTGTTTCGTGTTCTTCATTTTCCTGTGGTGTGATGATTTCACGACTGTTGCTGTTGTTTGATTGCTCTATAACTGCGGTTATTTCATTTTGTTTGTAGCTTTGACTTTCTTTTGTTTCTTGCTTGAACTTCTACTTCCCTGTACTTGATCGTTCTTCACTGTTCATGACTGTTGAAAAGACGAAGGTACCGAGTACACCACCAATATTTTATTTTAGTCCACTTAAAAGTCAAACTTTGAACGGTTCCTGTAATCAAGAACTCAAGAACAAGATCTCTTTCGTCACTGATTGATTCACACAAGGGAGTCAATACAAGATCCGAAAGGCTATGTCAAGAACCAAATACGATACTTTAATTATATATGACAATTCAAATATAACGCAGAAATAAAGTAAAGTACACATAAGAATTTTGTTAACTAGGAAACTACAAACTCGTTGAGAAACCCCGGGACCTAGTCCAGTTTAAATGCTTTAAGAATTAAGCCGCCAACACACCTACTCTCAGACTTCGGACTAGCTGGTGCAGACAATATGACCCTAATACGACTATTAGTCACATATATTCCCCTCAGTATTCCTACGCCTCCAACCACAGCAAGGTTGTCAAGCACATGTACTCCCTTACGCAAACAGACGTCCTTTACTGTCTTACGCAAGAGTTGCCTCACATCCCGTCGCGAGGACTATCACTACCCGACCTCCAATCGGAAGATTACAACCTTATGGACAACAACCAAATAGCGACAGGTCAAATCGCTAGATGATATCCTTGGTAACTTAACATATATTTCACCGAAGTTGTTTTACACCAAGAGAGAGGACATTTAAGTTTACTTGGTAATAAACCCCTCGAGATATTGATCAAGGTTTTAAAACCAAAATTCCCGAAAGAGCAACCTTGTCGTCCCAGTTGGGATCAAGTAATCAGCTGGAGCAAGTACAATATGATATGAACGTGAAGACTAGTGTACCTGCAAGAAATAAATCCAATAACAACAATCTTGATTCCACTCAATATCTATAGTTTAGGCACACAAACTGAAAGTAGCTTGCTGACAAATCCAGGTGTTTTTACCTGTAAAAACAATGTACCGTCTCTGGGTACTTTCGTAGTGCTCGAGATCAAAGTCGAACAAGACGAGCCTAAACCAAGTAAATGGCCGTTCACGTCTTTCTTCGGTCACAGAGAGGATAGAGGTTGGTCTAGGGAGGGAAACAACGAAGAAACTTAAGATCAGGTGGAAGATGTGTTTTGGGTGTAAGAGTTCAAGATCTCCGTCGTGAATTCGACTGGAAATCTCCAAGGCTAGAAGTGTGTTGGATTTCTCAGGTGTGTTTACTTCTGAGGCTCTGGTTTATTCAGGTGTTCTGAATATCTTGTTGTTTCTGGAAAGATGTTCTGCCTTGGAAGATAGAGGAAGCCTCTATTTATAGTTTTGAACTCACCCTGATCTCTCGACAGAGAAGGTGGAAGTCGTGGAAGAGTGGGGGAGTGGAGGACATGAGTTGGTTTCCGCAACTGCCTGAGTTGTGTAGAACATGTCCACTCGCGCCATCTTCTCGTAACTGTCCACTATCTCCATCAGACCAATACCCCTAAAGTTATCCCCCCGTGTGATGTTTTGATGTCTCGAGTGATACACAGATATTGCGTAGTTTAGTTGAATAGAGTAGAGTCATATGACTAATTGTCGCGACCAACATGAGTGTAGTGCCTCCGGGACACGAGTATAGGAGTGGCCTTGGTTGTTGGCCAA
The DNA here is from genome assembly GCA_023529015.1 of Papaver nudicaule. Classification (NCBI taxonomy): domain Eukaryota; kingdom Viridiplantae; phylum Streptophyta; class Magnoliopsida; order Ranunculales; family Papaveraceae; genus Papaver; species Papaver nudicaule. The sequence goes on from JAJJMA010066592.1 coordinate 12,381, forward strand.
GACCAGGAGTGCATAGCACCATATCCTAGGAGGCCACGGCCTTGGTATTTGGCCAAGGCCAAGTTTCAAAGCGCCTTGCGCTAGTTCCATCATAGTGGCGCCACGGCTCATGGCGCCACGGCCTTGGCCTTTTGGCCAAGGGCAACTTACTTATGGCGCCCTAGTTCGTGGCGCTACGGCATTGGCCTCTGGCCAAGGCCAACTTGTTGTGGCGCCATGGTTCATGGCGCCACGGCCTTGGCCTCTGGCCAAGGCCAGCTCGTTTGTGGCCACATTTTGTGGCATGCTATGTGGCGTTGTGGCTTTGGTATCTGGCCAAGGTCGACTTTGGGGCAACCTGTGCCTTAGTCGTGTTGTGTGTGCTTATGCTACAACACACTTGAAGTCATGGCGTGTTTATCCATGGTATGCTAGACCATCCTGAAATTGGGATTAGATCTGCTTAAGCCTGCTTAGGCTGTCGTATGCCTCTCAGAGAGCTCCAGACCGGCCTGGAGCTTCAATATTCCTGAGGTTTGCATCAAGACTCGCATGTCGAGTCGTATTAAGAGGAAATCCATGAGGATACGTCTCTGTTAACTCTTCACCGTGTACCATTGAGCGATCTGGTTCTGATATCGAGACTATGTCGGCATGAAGCATATCAATGGGTTTAATATGTTGGTGAGAGTATCAGTACTGCACTATGATATTATCCTCTCCACCGGAGTTATAAGAGAGAACTCATAGAGAGTTTATCCAGCTCATGGAATGGGTTACACTCTGAGCTATAGAGGGCCTGAATAGGCAATTGCCTTTAATAAGGCGTGGTTTCGAGAGTGTTTTGACAATCTTGTCCCTCTCTCATTTTTCACCATCTACAGAAAGTCCCCTGGTTAGTCTGGAACAATAATGTTTCATACTAAGCATTCGGATGGTGATGGCAACCTCAATCGTTCCGAGGTTTTCTATTCAATAGTAGCACATGGTCTCATGGAATAGACTAAAAGTAAATTCATATGTAAGTACGTACACGTTGCTAAACAGGGATTTCTGGTTAACAGAGTGATGATGATTCCCTGATACGAGGTTCGGGGCGTTCTAGGTGTAGCCCCTACGGGCCTCGTAGGCCCATCCTCTGGTCGAGATTCGGCTCAACTTGACTAAGGAGCTCTTAGGGTTTCTAAACCCATATCGATGCGAGATCACACTTTCGTGTTGTCGCTGGTGTTATTCATTTTTTCTTCAAGTTATTCGTGGCGCCATAGGTTTCATGGGCCCCGACCTTTGTGGCGCCACAAGCTCTTGCGGCGTCATGACTTTTCTAGAGAAGGGGACACTATGCTTAGTGAGGTTCCCAGTATCATGTATGTGAATACATACATAGGCTAGGTCTTAGCCAAGAAAATAAAAAGAAGGGAGAGGTTTTACCCGTTTTAGTAGAGAACTTTTCCTCCTTCTTGTCGTGATCAAGTCCTTGTTTCTCCTTGACCATCTCCACCTGGAGAATAGTTATGCAACTAGCTAATTTCCTGAGCAGCACCTTTGGTGCAAGCTTGGGTGGTGTACTTTCCAGCAAGACGCGTCCATTGGTGTTCAGAGTTGAATCCGTAGTGTTGAGTGAGGTGGAGCACCGATGCTTTACGAGACAATGACCAATCGAGTGGTTACCGGCAGCAGCAGTTGGTAGAGAAATACCAAGGGAGTCGATCGTGTTCTTTTTTCTTGGTGTGGATCTGAGCGTCTTCTGTTTTGGTGTAGAGGATGTGTCGTCTCGTCTCGGTATCCCCTTTACAGAGACTCCCCCCAAAAGCACAATGATTGCGCCAAGTCCCCAGTCGTTGAGGAGGGTGTTGGAGTTGAAATAGGCGAACTACTTGATGAAGATGTTTACCTCGCCGTCTTTACTGAGTAGTGGAGTTCTAGGAAGATGTTGGTGCTACGAGGTGTTGCTCCATGATATGTGGCGCCATGAGGTGTGGCGCCATGGTCTTGGTAGCGCCGTGGATGCTGGCGCTATGAGCTTTGCACCATAGTCTATTCGTTGTAAACTCCGACAGTTCGCGTCTTGCGTGTCTCCTGATGTTTGCGTCATATATCTTAACTCACTGGTTGTATCGTCACGAAATTTTTACACCTGGTAGTAGACATCCAGGGAAGTATTGTGTCCAAAAATCTCTTCGAGGCTCCTCGTAGATTTTCCACAGAACTCGCCGTGGTCTTGCATATGATTCCTGATTGCGCGTCTCGCGTGTGCTATAGTGTTTGTGTCGTATCTCCCAATCCCCTAGCTGGATTGGTACGAAACTTTAGTATGTGTTGGGAGACATACATAGAAAGACTGTGTCCAAAAATCTTTCCAAAATCCCTTGTGGATTTCTCAAACCGGTGGTTTCTTCGCGACGGAAGTTGCTGGCGCAGGAAATTCTGACAGCTTTTCTTTTCCCCCAATGTTCACGCCATATTTCTCAAACCACATGGAGTTATTGTATGAAATTTTACCACAAAGTTGTAGATATTAAAATGGAGTTTTTGTATAAATTTTACCCAAGAACTCCTCCCGAGCTTTCTGCAGCAACTGTTTTGGTTTCGTATGTAAGTTCTGTCCACTTACTTCGGTGTGATGTAATGTTGGCGCCATATATCTTGATCCACGGATTGGTTTGCCACGAAATTTTTACACATAACATTATACACGTATAGGAAGATGTTGTCAAAAATTCACGAAAAAGATCTCTTACTGATCTTCCGCGTTGCTCGTGTTCGTGAAGGTTGTCGTACAACGAACTTGGTACGTAGTCGTGAGCACGTCTTTGTTTGTCTCTAGAGTAGGTTTGCTCCATGGAGACCCATAATAAAATAACTTCCCCACAATATGGTTTTACCGTACTTGGTTGGTATCTCTAACGCTGAGGTTGTAGGCAATAGTGTTGATTAGAGTTCTTCTCTTGAGTCTCCCTTCCTTCGAGAGATCTGTAGCGGGTAGTCCCATGCTGTATGGACGTCTCTGGTCGAGTAGGCTCTTCCCATGCTGATGAAGCGCTTTGGTAGAGACAAGGGAGAGTCTGTTATACTTCACGTTTCCCTTTGGGTCGTGGTAGCCGGCATTGCTATCGGTACTTGGTTGAGTGAGGAGCGGCGATGGCAAGGAGTCCCCAGCTATGTTTTCTGATATCTTATCAGCGTCTCTCATTGGGTTCGCCTTTCCTCGTGCAGACACATGTGCATTGGCCTTTCGAAGATGAGTAGGCAGAGCGTTCTCTCTAGTTGTTGAGAATCCTCGGGTCGGGGTAATCCGGTTGTTCCATCCTTATTCGAACGTCTAATAGCTCCAGTACTTCGTCGAAGATTATGAGTCTGGGAATCCTGTATAGGCTTCTGTCCTCGTACTCCCCACAGATCTGCATCTTGTGCTTGAGTCACATTCTTGTTCAGGACCCTTCGAGTTGTATTGTGTCAATACCCTGTTATCTGGTTTGCTAATGGGTCTCCTGTTATCACGAGCTTCTTCAATCCTTACTGCTTGGATTTTTCTCTAGCAAGACAGAGACGGTTGTGGTTGATCACCCTGCGGCTTCTACAGTTTGAAGTCTAAACTTCCTCCAGTGAGGAGCATCCCCTGAGAGAGGGGTCTCTTGGATAGGGAGGTTAGTGTGGACGAGATAGAGATGCGCCTCCTCCTCTTGGTTCTCCAGGGGGTTTCTCTCGATCGAGTAGTAGAGTTGGACCGTTGGACATGCGTGTGTTCAGGTTTGTCTTGAGAGTCCAAACCCTGGAGTTCCTGGCTGTCTGCAGTGGTAACTCTGGAAGTCCCCATGTCTCGTCGTCATTCTCTTAGTGATGATGGAGTTGTCCGTCCCATCAGTGTTTGTTGGTAAGTCCTTTGTTGCCATGGATACTACAAGCTTGATTTACCCCTTTCACTCGTGGAGTCGTGGCGTCGCGATTCGTGGCGCCGTGACCTGCGTTGTGATCCGCTTCGACCCACACTGTCACCTGAAGTTTCCAAAGCGAGTTTGAAGTCGTATGCTCTGGGTGTGTCACCTTTGTAGCTTGACTCTTCCTCTTATTCCCTTCGTTGATGATCTTCACGGAAGGTAAGTTGTTGTTGTACTGCTCGTTGATGGAGTTGATGTCGCCAATGGAATTACAATCCTCTTCGCTTCTTAGGGGTTCGCCCCTCTCCGGTAACGCTGGTGCAGGCGAGGCAAGTCTTTTGTGGTTTCATGGAGGGCTCAGTACTCGGTGGTGTCGATGCTCCCCTCTTGGGGAAAGGGTCCCTCTACACCTTGTGTGGGCACGTTTGTCGGTGCTGGTGGACTGGTGTCGTCTCCTCCTCTGGACTCTGGAGTGGTCTATTCAAATAGTCTTTTGCGGCATACCCGAGGCTCTCTTCATGTTGAGGTTCTGCTTGAGTAGAGATCATCTCGTCATCCTAGACGTGGATCGCCGCGGTGTTCGTACTAGTAGCAGATCTGGGAGTTCCTTTGGCTTGTGAACTTGTTGACGGTTTTGCGGTTAGAGTTTCGAGATGAGCCGAGACTTCAGCTTGGGTCTTGATCCGTCTTTCTGGAAGATCGTCTCGACACTTGGATAGTTCCTCCAAGGTTGGCGTCCTTGGCACTTCCTCTTCCTTTAGGGTGGTAGCATATGCAACTGCGTTCTCCCCCGCCTTTTGTTTGAGGTTGAACAGTTCTACATATTCTTTGAAGTCTGAGATGGTCTCTAAGACTTCAGGCGGTATGTCGTAGGGGATGAGTTCGCCTTATCCTCGGATCTTTACGTTGCTTGGCTTGTCACGTACAATACCAGGTTCCTGAAGGGCTTTGATGAAGATTCTTATAGCTGTGTTGATGTATGTTGCGGTTTTTCCAGGGTTTTCCTCTCGAGTGGCTCTCCTCATAGTGAGTCTCCGGTGACTCGGTGAATATGGGCTATCATATAACAGAGGGGTGAACGAGGTACCTTCTTGGTTGAGGGGGTCCTTATTGACTCCCTTGGGTTCTGCAGGCGTGACTACTGTCTGCTGCTCTTTTGTACAAACTGCTCCATGAACTCCAGAGGAAGTGTCTCCTGGTTGTTGTAGGTCCACGGGCGTCCCAGCACCATGTCGCTCTCGACGACTCGTTTAACAGTGTGAAACTCCGCCATGGTTGGGGTCGTGGTGATTTCAACGGGAAAGTCGATCCATCCATAAGTGCGTACTTCGACCCCGTCAGGACCTTTAATGATGGCAGGGGCATAGATAGCTCTGCTGCGAGGGATGTTAGCGGCTCTGAGAGTCTTGGCTGAGATGATGTTCACTGGAGATCCCGGGTCGATGAGTGTCTTCGGGAATTTAGCATGAGTTGTGCTCCGTAACTGCTAAAATCGTGTAGAACGTGTCCACTCGGTACCACTTTCTCGTAACTTTCCATCATCTCTATCAGTTTCTTTCTAACTGCCGTAGACCGCCAGAACAATACCCCTAAAGTTATCCCCCCGTGTGATGTTTTAATATCTCGAGTGGTATGCAGATATTGCATGGTCGGGTTGAGCTTGAATAGGCTTGTGTGGCTATGACTTTGTAGCCAACGTGAGTAGCGCTTTAGAAACGCGCATTTGGACGTGTAGCGGCGGCCTTGGCCATTGGCCAGGGCCATGAATTCATGGCGCCATGGTGTAGTGGTAGAGGTCGGGTTCTTGTGGCGCCATGCATCATGGCGCCACGACATTAGTTCTACGGCCTTGGCCTTTGGCCAAGGCCAAATGTGACTCCATAGATCATGGTGCCATGGTCCTAGAAGACCAAGGCCTTGGCCTTTGGCCAAGGCTGTGGCGCCATGATCTATGTCGCCACGGTTTTTGAGAATCAAGCCTTGGCCTGTGGCCAAGGCAACTTTTGTTGTGGCGCCATGATTCATGGCGCCACGCCTAGTGGCTAGTGCCTCTGGAGTTTGTCCAGGGCTAGTCCTCTTTTCAAGCTATGCCACTTTGGCTATGCTCGTGTACTTGCATATGGTGTATGCGCGCGCTTTCGCTACGGCGTACGCATGCACTTGCGCTATGGCATATGCACGCGCTTGTGCTACAGTGTGCTTCAAGTCATGGCGTGTGTATCCACGTTACATTAGACCATTCTGTGTTAATAGTATGGTCTGCCTAAGCGTGTTTAGGCTGTTGTATGTTTCTCAGAGAGGTCTGGACAGGCCTGGAGTTGTGGTACTTCTGAGGTTTTCATTGGGACTCGGACGTTGAGCCATGTTTTGAGAGGAAATCTGTGAGGATGCGTCTCTGCTTACTCTCCACCATGTACCATATTGAGCAGTCTAGTTCTGATATCGAGGAATTCGAGGCGATGTCGACATGAACCAGCTTAATGGGTTTATGTGCTGGTGGGGTTATTTGTACTGCACTATGATATCATCCTCTCCACCGGGAGTTATAAGAGAGAACTCTTTAGAGAGTACATTCAGCTCGTAGAATAGGTTGCATTCTGAGCTATAGGGATGTGCCTGAGTAGGCGATTGCCTTCGGATAAGGCGTGGTTAGAGAGTAGTTTTACAATTTTGTCCCTCTCCCATTTTTCACCATCTACATTAAGTCCCCTGGTTAGTGTGGAACAATGATGTTTCATACTAAGCATTCAGATGGTGATAGCAACCCAAAGGTCTTAGGGGTTTTTTTTTTTTAGCAAAGATTTACGAAAGGCTAGGTTAGTGCTAATGACCCTGAAAATCAAAAACAAGCTTGTACGTATATAAAAAGTTTTTTTTTTTTTTTATATATACACGTGTGTGTGGGGTGGAGGAGTGGAAGAGGGAGTGGCCATGGTGCCTCGAAACTTGCGCCCTTTCTTATTATTTTTTAATTATTTATTTATTTATATTAATTTAGACGCCAGCCCTATGGCTGGCGGGATTTAAGAGAGTCTTCGGGCCTCTTGTCCTTTTTTCCTTTTTAAGAGTTTTACTGGGACTAGGATTCTTAATAGTTATGTGTATATATATATACATGTCTAGGTTAAGTTTTCAACAAAGAAGAGAAAATAGGGAAGGTTTTCCCAGAGCAGTATTTCTTTTCTTTCTTCTTGATTTACTCTCTTTAGTTGTGTTTGTTAATCTCATTCATCATGTCATCAAGTGCAGCGACAACACGGAATAACAAGGTAACCTAGGGTTTAGGCGAACTAGGGTTTTGTCGTCGTTAGTCAACCTTCCCTTCCTTCAGGCTTTCTTGTGGGAACACTATGTGAATTATGCTCCGCGGGGTGGTCTCCCTTCAGATTCGCTGGAGCACGCCAGGATCATGTGGTGGAGTGACAGGTAGCCCAAGAACTCGGTGAAGCTGATAGATTTTCTGGACAGGGATGAGTGTGTCTGCTTTCGTCCATGGTGCAGCATTCCTGATGATAAAGTCTTTCAACTCGAGACCGCTGCGGAGGTCGAAGAAGTTTTTTTGCGTTCCGGGTCTCGCGGTGTTACTAGCATCGAGTACGACGGACAGCAGGTGTTCATGTGCAGTAGCGTCTCAGGTTTTATCCTTGGTTTTTATCAGGGCGGGTTGGTGAGGCAGACATACAACATCGACAGAGCAGCGCGGTTCATGGGATTCGACCAAGACGTGCCTTTGGATCGTTCTCTCCCTCCTTCTAAGGAAAACTTACGCGAATACTTAGACCCTACTCAGGACCCTGGAAGGAAGGTCATCTTCTTGTTTGCTGGTAGACTGATGAGGGTCACTCCTGAATTTAACCAATTCTGGGATTATTACACTTTGCTGGCTCTGGGTAACTTTATGAAGGGAGTGAACACATCTGACAGGTTCACGTTCACTGTGACACCCCAGGTAATCCCCCTTCCCTTATTTCTTGCTCACATATACGTTTTTACTCGCTTTGCCTTTACTGGAATTCTCTTTCTTGGTAACAAATGACACCCCCTCCGATGGTTCAATCCAGGAAGAAGATTAAGAGTAATATGATGGAGTTACCTGAGGGGCGTGTTATTGATCCTTCCCCAGTGGTGGGTTCATGTTCCTTCCACCTCAAGTAAGTTGTTTGCGTTCCGGTGGAGTCTCTTTTTTTATGTATCCCTCCTCCCTTCTTGAATTTCCTGTACAATCTTGCAGGGTTCTCTACCGAGGGAACCTGAAGATGCTGCAGAGTCCCCAGCTGTTGACGTGGATGTAGGGGACAAGGTGGATGAACCAGTTGGTGTTGGTCTTCGTACTTCATCTCCCAACGAGGCCATTGATCGCCAGCTTGTTCAAGTAAGACATGTTGTTTTTCAATGTCTTTGCCGGTCGTTTCTCTTTAGGGCATGCCCTTTTTTTTTATATGATTAGTAAAAGGGGTTGACTTACCATCCGGGGTCTTGTTTTTATAGGATCAGGAGCATCAGGGTCGCACGATGTTGTCGTCTCGGAGAGCGTGAAAACGCCAGAGAGTGAAGAAGGCTTGAATGACGACGTGGGTATTACCGTTCCTGGGGCTGTTGACAAAGTCATTCTGAATGATTCAGGAGTGACTACCCCTCTGGGGAAGACACCGGATGACGGCGTAGATACCATTGCCCCCAAGGTTGTTGACGAGGTTGTTTCGGATGATGTGAAAGCGACCATTCCTTCGACTGAGCGGACGTCCGAGGGCGATGTGGATCCAGAGCCCTCCTATCCCAGCGCTGGAGTTGTCTTTCCTTCGTCTATTAGCAGAGTTCGACCTGGCTACGCCTTGGTGGGAAACTTTCCAGTATTGGGCGAGTATCAGGCGTTGTATGACCATATTTGGAGGAAATTCGGCCACATTGCTCATGATAGGGAGAAAAGGCTTGTTTCTGAGTCGATAGTTGGTACTCTGTTGTCGAGGGTGACCGAGATGATGGCTCAATCTATTGACTCCGCTGATCCGCTCGATGTCCAAGATTGGAAGGATTCCATAGCTGTAGCTGAATCCAAAGGTTTTAATGTTGCTTGGCTACGAGACAGGTTTGAGAAGGCCAAGGCTCGAGGGTCTCAGGAGGTTCTTCGGGAGAAGGAGAGAGGGTAGCGGAGTTGAGGGTCGAGTTGCAGAGGGAGGAAAAAGAGTTGGAGTAACTAAGGCTGTCTTGCAAGGACGGATCTAGTAGGGTCTTAAGTGATTTTCTCAACTAGTAGGTTTTGGTTTTAAGTATATCTTTTTTGTTTTTGAACGCTGAATGGGTTGTAGGTATTTATTGACTAGATAAGATTGTGTTTCCTAAGAGATATTGAAACAAAAGACTTTTCTTAATTAATCTGTTGAAACGAAAAATCCTATCTACTGCACGCTATGCTGCGCTGCTTTGGAGGAATGCAAATACAATAAACAGGAGGCTTAGTGCCGGCCTCCTTTGTGCTTTTGGTGAAGCACTGCTAAACTGAATACATACCCACAGCCAACGTGGCATGGAGCGAATCACTGTTAGGTAGGAGCTCCTTCGCCTTCTTGCGAAACCTCTCCATGTATGCAAATGCGCCCCGCCTTTTGTTTGAGGTTGGCCAGTTCCACAAATTCTTCGAAGTCCGGAATAATTTCCAGGACCTCGGGTGGTATTACATAGGGCATTGGTTCGCCCTTTCCCCTGATTCTAACACAGCATAGCTTACCACGTACGATTCCAGATTCCTGAAGAGCTTTGATGAAAATCCTAATAGCTGTGCCGACGTCTACTGCGGGCTTGTCAGGGTTTTCCCCTCTAGCGGGTCTTCCCGTGGTGAGTCCCCAATGACTTGGGGAATGTGGGTTATCATACAAAGGAGGGGTAGACGAAGTACCTTCCTGGTCGAGGGAGTCTTCATTGGCTTCCTTGAGTTCTGCAGATAATGTTGCTACTGCCTTCGTGGTGCTGCTCTTTTACGTAAACTGCTCCATAAACGCCAGAGGAAGCGTTTCTTAATTGTTGTAGATCCATGGGCGTCCCAACACCATGTCGCTCTGGACGGCTCCCTTAACGATGTGAAACTCCGCTATAGTTGGGAACGTGGCGATTTCGACGGGAAGGTCGATCCACCCGTAGGTGCGCACCTCGAGCCCATTAGGGCCTTTGATAACAGCAGGGGATTTTAGCGACTCTAAGAGTCTTGACTGAGATGATGTTCACCGGGCATCCAGGGTCGACGAGTGTCTTCGGGAATTCAGCATGAGAAAGGCGAGCGGTTGTGAGTCCCCAGCCTTGTGCTTCTGTTGGCTCATCCTGCTTGGATGTTATCTGCCCATCAGCTTCCTTGAAGGGTAGGCGTTTGCCTGACACCATGTTGAGTGCCATGAACATGTCTTTCCGATGTGGTTTCGAGAGACAGAGAGTCTCGCATAGCTGGTACATTATCCCCTCTACCCTCTTATTCACCAGATCATCAGGGAAGGTAAATGCTCGGACTAGCAGAGGGTCTTGGTATACACCTTCATTTCCTAGGTGCAATTCCCCTGATTCCACTTTGGCTTGGAAGATTCGCTTGAGACTGAAGCAATCCCTGGTAGAGTGGGTAGCGACTCGGTGGTAGTGACAATACCTCGGACTCGCCACTTCCTCGACGGTAGGAGGTTGTCGTATCGGGGGGAGTTCGATTGCCCCGTCCTGGATCCAAGTGTCTAGTAGTTATATCACCTCCTCCATGGGGAATGGATAGTCCGGTATCTCTGGTCTCGCCTTTTTCCTCCGCACTTACGATTGTTGTGGCCTGCCTTGGTTCACGTTCTTATTCGGGGTCCCTGGAGCTGAGTTAGTGTGTTTCGGATGCGTCACTTCCGTGGCCGGCTCTTCCTCTTTCCTCCCTCGCTGACGGCGCCAATGGATGGGATACTGTTATTGTACTGTTTGTTGATCAGCCTTCTGTCACCAAGAGTGTTACGACCTCTTCGTTTCTTAGGGGTTTAGCTCTTTCTAGCAGCGCGAGTGCGGTGGTGGCGGATCTCTTCGCGGCTTCATGAAGTTCAGAGAAGGTCTGGAAGCGGAGGTTTTCCAAGAGGGATCGGTAGACGGGAATCATCCCGTTGATGCAGAGCTCCACCAGTTGTAGTTATGTGATGTTCGGGTTGTGGCAGTCAAGAGCTTGGATCCTGAATCGCTTGACGTAATCGTTCGAGTGTTCGCTGGGTGTCTGGAACATCCTCCCTAGGTCTGATAGCGTCACTTGTTCAGAAACAAAGAAGTATTTGCGGTAAAATGCGTTCACCATCTCACCCCACGTGCCAATACTACTTGGGGCAAGGTTATTGTACCAGGTGTAAGCCCTCCCAGTAAGAGACTTTGAGAACTCCTTGAGCCTCAACACGTGATTGTATTCGTGTTCTCCCAGTGACTCCAAGAATCGTGAGACGTGTTCGCGAGCGTTCCCAGTTCCGTTATATAAGGAGAACATGGGAGAGACGTATCCTCTGGGGAGAGCAACTCTTTGAACTTCGTATGAGTATGGCGGTCGATGTTGGTGTACAGGTAGTGCTGCTTCCTTTTCCCGGCTTCGCAGGAGCTTGTCCAAGTCGTCCGCCGTAACGTAGCAGGATGGTTGTCCTTCTCTTTGACGGGATTCTTCGAAAGCAGGAGGTGTTTCGTCATCTCGGACGTGGATAACGGCGGAGTGAGCGCCAACAGTAGCGGCTTCAGGGGTTCCTTTGGCCGGTGAGTTCGACAGCTTTGAGGTTAGAGTCTTGAGACAAGCCAGAATTCCCAGTTGAGTATTAAACATCTTCTCTTGGCTTTCTGCAAGATTGTCTTGCCGTTTGGCTAATTCATCCATGGTTAATGCCTTCGTCACTTCCTTCCCCTTTTTAACAGAAGTGTTGATCTTGACGTTGGAGCAAGGGCTTTTGCCAGAGGCATCGGTTGGAGCAGCGGGAGTCATCGAGGTGATGGGAGTCGCCGGGACGGCAGGTGTTGAAGGGGAAGCATCTTAAGTAAAAAGAATGTTAGGCGCAACGCTAGATGAGGGTGGATTGGTAGGTGTGGCACTGGAGGTTGTAGCGCCGTCAGTTGAAGAGTTGGGGTTTTTGGTGTCTGACCCTGACCAAAGTTCAACCATTTTGAGAAGGTTTTCTGAGACCGAGAGATTGATCTCCCACTGTGGTCGCCAACTGTTTTTACCTGGAAAAACAATGCACCGTCTCTGGGTACCAAGTCAATGGCCGTTCACGTCTTGCTTCGGTCACAGAGAGGATAGAGGTTGATCTAGGGAGGGAAATATCAAAGAAACTTGAGATCAGGTTGAGAATGTGTTTTGGGCGTAAGAGTTCAAGATCTCCGTCGTGAAGGTGACTGGAAATCTCCAAGGCTAGAAGTATGTTGAATTGCTCAGGTGTTTTTCTCTTGAGGCTCTGGTGTATTCAAGTGTTCTGAATATTCTGAATCTTCTGCCTTGGAAGATAGAGGAAGCCTCTATTTATAGTGTTGAACTCGCCCTGATCTCTCGACAGAGAAGGTGGAAGTCGTGGAAGAGTGGAGGAGTGGAGGACATGAGTTGTGCTCCGTAACTGCTAAAATCGTGTAGAACGTGTCCACTCGGCACCACTTTCTCGTAACTGTCCATCATCTCTATCAGTTTCTTTCTAACTGTCGTAGACCGCCAGACCAATACCCCTAAAGTTATCCCCCCGTGTGATGTTTTAATATCTCGAGTGGTATGCAGATATTGCATGGTCGTGTTGAGCTTGAGTAGGCTTGTGTGGCTATGACTCTGTAGACAACGTGAGTAGCGCTTTAGAAACGCGCATTTGGACGTGTAGCGGCGGCCTTGGCCAGGAATTCATGGCGCCATGGTGTAGTGGTAACGACCTTGGCCTTGGGCCAAGGTCGGGTTCTTGTGGAGCCATGCATAATGGCGCCACGACATTGGTTCTACGGCCTTGTACTTTGGCCAAGGCCAGTTGTGGCGCCATAGCTCATGGCACCATGGTCCTAGAAGACCAAGGTTGTGGCGCCATGATCTATGGCGCCAAGTTTTTTGAGAATCAAGCCTTGGCCTGTGGCCAAGGCGACTTTTGTTGTGGCGCCATGATTTATGGCGCCACGCCTAGTGGCTAGTGCCTCTGGAGTTTGGCCAGGGCTAGTCTTCTCGTGTTCAAGCTATGCCACTTTGACTATGCTCGTGTGCTTGCCTATGGTGTATGTGCGTGCTTGCGCTACGACGTACACATGCACTTGCGCTATGGCGTATGCATGCGCTTGTGCTACAATGTGCTTCAAGTCATGGCGTGTGTATCCACGGTACATTAGACCATTCTGTGTTAAGAGTATGGTCTGCCTAAGCGTGTTTAGGCTGTTGTATGTTTCTCGGAGAGCTCTGGACAGGCCTGGAGCTGTGGTACTTCTGAGGTTTTCATTGGGACTCGGACGTTGAGCCATGTTTTGAGGGGAAATCCGTGAGGATGCGTCTCTGCTAACTCTCCACCATGTACCATATTGAGCAGTCTAGTTCTGATATCTAGGAATTCGAGGCGATGTCGACATGAACCAGATTAATGGGTTTATGTGCTGGTGGGGTTATTGGTACTGCACTATGATACCATCCTCTCCAACGGGAGTTATAAAAGAGAACTCTTTAGAGAGTACATTAAGCTCGTAGAATAGGTTGCATTTTGAGCTATAGGGATGTGCCGGAGTAGGCGATTGCCTTCGGATAAGGCGTGGTTAGAGAGTAGTTTTACAATTTTGTCCCTCTCCCATTTTTCACCATCTACAAGCCTGTGACACAGTCATAGCACGAGAAGAACCCCCAGCTGCAGAAGAACTACCGACACCAGCAGAAATACTGCCTTCCCCAGTTGGTCTCCAAAAGCAACCCGACCAGTCTAACCTATTAAGCGGAAGGGCAGTAATAGGAGTAAGGAAAAGCGAAGAACCAGTTACACCACCAATAGGGGTACGGTTACCCCCAGCAGCATCAGGTATCCCTCCCACACTCACAGCAGTGACCCCTCGTCCAGTCACCTGCCCAAGGGAACCAGCATCTTCGGTGACCTTGGCCTTATTCTTCAAATCAAGAGTCAGCTCAGGAGATTGACTATCATACAAAAAGTCAGCATCATCCCTTGACCCTTCTTCTTCATTTCCACCAACAACTTTTCTTTTTCTTGAAACCTTCGATTCATCCCAAAGGTTATCATCATCACCACTCGAATCTTGTGACGAGGAATCCTCTGAGTCCTCATCCCCACCACCCTCTTCCTCATCATCAGAGACAAACATGTCGCCCTTGTTCCCCTCGTCATCAGAATCATCCTCTATCCCTTCGTTAAGAGGACTACCACCGGTACTTCGTTCTTCATCTTCAACTGGTCCAGTCTTATTTTTCAAAGAACATTTCGTCGGCTAGAAAAACAAAAAAGGTCACCTTCGTCAAAACTATGGCTTCGGGGAAACCCTGGATAATAAGGAAATCTACCAAAGAAAAACTAAACCATACCTTTGAAAAAGGAGCAGAGCTACCCTCCTTCCCTTGAGAAGATGCATCACCCATTCCAGGCTTGGTTGTTTTATTCCTACTAACATGCTTCCTCGTTGAAGCACGAACAGTACCACCATTAGGAAGGGGCAGGAGTCTACATCAGAACAAAACAAAGAAGAGTTAAAACGAAGGATGAGACGACAAGCAGAAGAAGACTCAAGAAAAGAAAAACATACCCGAGGAGAATACTTGTTGAAAGCCAAAGGAATGAAACTACGATCCTTAAAGGGGTATGCATCCAACAACGGTCATGATCCAAACGAACCCTCTGCTCTACAGGGAACGTCACACCATCAGAACACGGAACAGAAGTATCTTTAACTCATCACACTCTTCCAACAATGAAGGAACACCAGGAGTATTGAGACGACGAGGACCAACAACCCAAGGCATAAGATTTGTGCTTTGAATAGCATCATCCCACATAGTATTGAAGTTCTTAGGAGTATAATCCCCAGAACTGGCACCAAATTCTTCACATAAAGGGTCATAACACTCTACCCTCGTCTGTCCCTTTCTACGAAGCCAACACTCGTACAAGATCCTAAAGAAATTCTCAGTATATTGGACGATACCTCGGACCTGACACTTCGTGGCAGGGATATCACGTTTAAACATCACATCAAGGAAGAAGGTGTCCTCAGGAGTAAAAAGTAGAAGAACCAATCCAGCAACAAGCTGACCGACAGTGGTGAGAAGATTATTCTCATTATAATCGAAGTGCATAATCATATCCTCGGTCAGAATATCAAGTTCTCCATAGAAGGAGACCTCAAAGTTTTCAAGATGATAGGTCTTCTTAATATCCTCGATTGACCAATGACGGAAGATGTCAAATGCTTGGGGGTTAAGCCTCGTCAGCTCATTGATGGGGGGAAGGACCTTAGGGACCACAGGGGCTTCTTCGGTCACTATTACAGCCTCGTGCTTCGAAGGCTCACCAGAGTCAACCCTAATACACGGCGTAGCAGGAGGGGACAAAGCCCCGGGCTATTTACGTTTTGTAGGCAAGGGGATAACACCAGACTTTTTCGTTTTCTTCGTCATTTATGAAGTAGAAACCCTAAAATAAAGAACAACTAAGAACAGTTGTTAGAGCATGGCTCGGTAAACCTCACTAAGTGTTGATATCAAGCTTAGTTGTCAACTTTAGTGATCAAAACTAGACCGCTAAACAACACACATTAGGGAAAATCATCAATGAGTTAGCTTTAGGTTGTGGAAGATTTTGGTAGGATTTAGAATCACTATTTGAAAGGTTGAAGAAGATTGAAGATCAAATGAAGACATCCGGCTTCATCATTCAAGAGGTTAATGAACCCAAATAACGCGATTCCATTATCTTTTACACTTGTGCTACAAAAGACAAAAACAAAACTCATTGTTGAAAGCTTTACGTTATGTCTTGAACATTTGTGATCAGTGTGTCTTAAGATATAACTCCGCTTTATCGCTTGCGATATTGTTGTTGTAGTTATGACATTCCATATTGCTTAGAGCTTTCATTTCTTCTCCGTCTCTAAGTAATATAAGGTTTTTCCTAAAACCTTCGAGTTAGATATAGCAGTTGTGATGTTGTCTCGGTGGTATTACGAGATTTAATCCATCACAGTATTGTGTCTCTACTTACCTAGTCTGACTCTCCCGGATTGATTAGCAAGTACTTGTATGAGCTAAATGAAATATCCAAATATACCTTATGAGTATTATTTGCTTTGATTGTTCTTGGCCAAACATTTATTGAAATATATTTTTCATTTATGAAATATATTTTTATTTAATGTAAAATGCTAGAGTATTAGATCTTATTAAATGTTATGAGTCTAAGTGAGGTATTTCGGAACATATATGGAAATGTGCTTTAATGAATTTCCGAAATTAAGTTAGCCTCATTTCAAAGCTAAGCCTTAGTCAATATAAATAGGATTGGTGTCTCTCCTAAAAGCTTTGTCCCTCTACCAAGCTCTTCTTCGGAACTATAGCTTGTGTTTGCCGCTTTTCTTTTCAGTTACCTTTGAGCTTTTGCTCTCGGTATAGAATTGCGTGAAAGTATTTTCTAGGGATCGAGAAGCCTAGAAGTACCTCTTACGGGAAACTAGTTTATGTTTACTGTTAGGGCATTGTCCGGTCAAACCCACTAGCGTTGGTATGTCAAGCTAGTTGTCAGTTTTAGGTGTCAAAACTCAATTCATGATTTAGCCTACTAGAGTTTAAATTTCGGAATTGGGATATAGACAAAGTAGTAGAGACCTTGAAGACGAAGACTGTGAAGACAAAGAAGACATCAATTATTCTTCATCGACAAAAGGTTAGTAGGAGTTATGACTTTTATGAAAATTCTTCTATTCTACTTTCTCTATTCTTTCGAAATATAGTCGACTACTTTAGTAGTGATAATAGCGATTGAGATCGTATTCTTGTCTAACGTGACCTTGTGTCATGACCAGTGTTTTCTCCCACAAATACTGTGAGTACAAGAATGAATGAGACAGATTCGGTG
>JAJJMA010066614.1:0-16486 GCA_023529015.1 Papaver nudicaule
TTTCTACAACCATAGCCAACAAGCCTTGCATCATCAACCAACGATTGCAACAGCTCATCCATAGAATCAACAAAATCCCTTGTGATCTTATAAACAAGAGGTTTTTCAACCCATTTCTTGAAATGGTGTTCAGATGCCAATGAAATGGGATTAACTAGTTGATAAGAGATTGTATAAAAATATGAGTTTTCTTTCCCCTTTGTTTTTTGATTAAAAAAATAGCAAAATTAAAATTATGAAAAACCCAAGATTTTAAAAAAGGAAAAAATTAAAAAAAATAGAAAAGTCAAACCACGTCAACGTGGGATTTGACCGTTTGTATTTTGGGTGGGACGAATAGAATTATTGTAAAATAAAATCAAATTAAGAGAAGTGAAAGAACAACCAACCGACCTCGAACTTTGCAAACATGGAAGGACCTACAAATAGGATTGAAATGGAGTTTAACAATGCAAAGAGAATATTTTGATCGTTTAAAATACTAATGGTTCCTGTGAATGTAATTAGTATTGATTAACAAATACTACCGATTCCTTTTACTCCTGCCTCCGTAATCAGAAAATAAAAATTAGTATCGATTTTACAAATAGAAAAATCAAATCGGAGAGCCAACCATATACATACCGTAATTTTCGGCAGTTGAGAAAATTTTGGGGCAGTTCGGTAGATGACAAAAGTAGGTGAAAAGCCTAAAATACCCTTTAAAACCATGAGATTACCAAATTACCCTCCACTAATCTTAATCTTAACCCAACCCAAAAATTCTCCTAATCTATTTCAGTTTTCTTCTTCTTCCCCACCACTGCCGAAACAAAAACTTTTTTTTTCCCTCTTTTTTCTTTCGTTTAAACGACGAATTCATCGACGATTAACGAAATTTCTCCGTCGATTAAATGCCGCCGAAAAATCCGAAGAAACTAATCCTTAAAGTCTCCAATAAACCCAAGGATGCATCATCGAATCGAAACGA
This sequence comes from Papaver nudicaule, assembly GCA_023529015.1. Lineage (NCBI taxonomy): Eukaryota > Viridiplantae > Streptophyta > Magnoliopsida > Ranunculales > Papaveraceae > Papaver > Papaver nudicaule. The sequence continues at coordinate 971 of JAJJMA010066614.1, forward strand.
AGAAGAACAAGAGGACACCGGTGAAGGAAGTAGCCAAATCGATGCTACCGGAGAGGAAACCCCCCCAATACCACCCGATATGCGTTATAGAAGGTGATTTCAGCAACCCCTATTGAATTATTTGAGTTTCCTTGATAAACATACATCGAATCGATGATTTTATCTTCCATTAATGTTGAATTTTTCGAACCCAGAGAGAATTTCGGCCTAGACAGTGTTTTAGATCCTAAGCCGAAATCATTTCGGCTTGGATAAATTCAAAATTTACTAGGCCGAAATTTCAGATTAGGGGATAGCTGGCACTTTGTTTTTCGGCCTAGAAATAATTCTAGATCTTAAGCCGAAATCGTTTCGGCTTGGAGAAATTCAAATATTTCTAGGCCGAAAATTCAGATTAGGTGGTAGCTGGCACTTTGTTTTTCGGCCCAGGCGATAGAATATCTCTCTAGGCCGAAACTAGCAGCATAGCTGCCATTTTCATCTAGTATTTTCGGCCCAGATAAACATATTATCGTGTAGGCCGAAATTGTTTCTGTGTAGCATGTTTAGATGTTTTTCATCCTAATTACATTGTGTTTTATCGATGAATGTTTCAATGATGGATGTTTTTATGATACCACAGGGGAATAAGAGGGGAAGTTACTCCCGTTGTAAATGCACCAACACTAGACGCCCGAGTCGGCGAGAAAAGAATATCGGCTTCTGCAAGGAATAAGGGTACAGCCCCGGTAGCGGCTGAGGACGATGATTTGTTGCGGGCATTTATTCCAGAGGGGGGCCTGTCATCCAAGAACCAGGAGACATGCCAAGAAGTGTTGATAGAGAGGAGGAAAACGAAGATGAGAACGTTTACGAAAATGATAACGCTAGGAGAAAAGGAAAGAAACCAAGGATACCAAAAAAAAAGGCAAACAGAAAGAAAAACACTTCTACTTCTGTAGAAGAAGAAGGAGAAGGCAAAAAAGAAAGACCAAAAGGCACACATGTTCCTACGGACGATAAGTTCCTTGTTCAAGATGACGAACCCGACATCAGTCTTCCTCGAGATGGAGGACAAGTGCTCATTGGCTACCAGCAGTCTTGGGCGTCAGTCATCTATCGCATGAAGGTATTTGCCTAAACCTTGGTTGTTGTTTTCATTATGTCTTCTTCGCGATAACTAAGTCGTTTTGGATTAATTAAAACGATGATTTTGTAGGATCACAAAGATGCAGTCCGACTTTTGAGAAATCAAAGCGCGGCTGTTTGGGACATCAATGAAGAATTACAACCCATCCAAGATTTGGTTAGACAATCGGGCCTATACCCAGCGGTCATCCATAGACAGAGCGAGTATGACATGGTGACATGCTCCGCTATGGTGGAAAGGTTTCATCCAGAGGTGTATACCTTTCAGTTTCCGAAATATGAGGTGGGATTCACTTTAGATGATCCTGAGAAGATTCTTGGTCTTGCGGTCGATGGGGTGAACCCGTGTGCCGAGTATGCGTCGAAGAATTGGGACCAACTAAAATTTTTGGCCGAGGAGGTTCTTGGTTGGGATTCAGCGAGGACCACTTTCGATTTCGAAGCGTCCGTGGCCGAGATCAAGATCGTTTGAAAGTTAAGAAGGACTCCAAGATCAAGTTGGCTAAATTGAAGACTGAGTTCGGGGGAACCAAGGCAAGAGAACTAAAAAGACAAGAAGACATAAGGAAAGGAGTAGTGCCCGGGCCCCCCGTGAACCCTGACCACTATAAATACCATGCAGGTGCGTATTTGTTGTACACTCTTGGAGCTTTTTTATTTCCTGACAACACGGGAAACAAGGTGAACGCGCATTTTCTCCAATGGTTGAGTCCGTTGGAGAAAACAAGGAAGTACGCTTGGGGTACGACTACTCTTGCTTACCTTCTTGATGGCCTCTCAGTTGCCTCTAGGCGTCATCCGGTTAATTTAAGGGGGAATTTCAGCTTGCTACAGGTAATCGTCGGCTTACATTACCCCATGAATTCAATTTCATGCATACACAGGGTCATTTTCGGCTTAGGATTCACCTTACACTTATGAGCCGACATTGTTTCGGCTTACATTAGTGTGCAACTCTAAGGGCCGAAACTGTTTCGGCTCTGAGTGTTGTATATTTTTCTGGGCCGACACTGTTTCGGCTGTGAGTTTTGTATATTTGTCTGGGCCGAAAGCATTTCGGCTGTGAGTTTTGTATATTCTCTGGGCCGAAATTGTCACTGTTACTACCGTGTTGGCATAAACCCTAACATGTTGAGGTTTAATGTTATCGTGTTTTGTGTTTAGGCTTTTACATATGATCATTTTAAAAGCTTGGTTCCAAAGTCGGATGACCCTACGCAGATGCCAATAGATCCCGAATGGGCGGAAGGTATGCCTACCGGAGGAAAGTGGGTTTTCAAGAAACCAAGGGAAAAGGGTAAGGTTGAGAAATTGATAGAAGTCAGGAAGAATATGGACAATTTCGACTTTGAAGATGTTGAATTCAACCCGTACAATATTGTCCAAGAGGAAGGAACGGAGGAAGTGCCATCAACCTCACTCGCAACCTACTACGGACCAATTTGGTACCCAGGAGGGAAACTTATATACGACCCAAGACGGATTCTTCGACAAATGGGAATTATACAAAATGTTCCGAGAGATGAAGATAATAAGTATAAGTTGGCGTCTCTAGGTCGTTCTTCGAATGCAACACAAAGCACTTTTGGAAACTGGATCCCCACATTTCACCCGGCACCGGACTATCAAACGTGGACAGATCGTTATGAAAACCTACTTCCTGCAACGGTTCACGCGTTGGACCCCGCTCTTTTCGATGAGGGCAGTTATTTGAAAATTGTAGGTAACGATGAGGAGCAAGCGGGGGGATATGCAGACTGGTATGCCAAACAATCTCATCCTTTAGTCATTAACCGGGCTCAACAAGAAATTGCGGATGCCGAAGAAGCTGAGAGGATTGCAGAAGAAGCTGAGAGGGAGGCTCAGAGGCAGGCTGCTCTAGGTAACATCAAGGTTCCCTCGACTGCGGGAGAATGGAAGAAGATGTGTATGACCATGGTAAGTGTTTTCAACTGATTTTGTAAGAGTTTTATCTTTTTTAATGTTAAGAAATATCTAACTAATATTTTTATTTGCATGGCAATAGGTCAAGCAAGGAACCGCTCTTTTGAAAAAAGTGGGTGAAAAAATCAGGTGCAAAAAGGGAGGACTATCGGTGCAAGAGCAAGAAAAGTGCGTCGCGGATTTGACCAAAATCTTTGAAAAGGGTGAAGCTTCTCTTCGGGTGGAGGAGGCCCCAAAGAAGACCAAGAGGAGTCGGCAAGAAGACGAAGGTACGAGTGGAGGCAATGGAGAAGATGGTCGTGGTGGAGGAAAAAACAAGAGAGGTCGTTAATTAGTATTTCAAAACAATGATGGCTTATGGTTTTATTTTTAAGTACATTTGAATCGTTTAGGTTTCACTCTTTAAGTACATTTGAATCACTTATGTTAAGTACAATGGCGTGTTTTAATATATATATGTCTCTGTATGGTGTGTTTTGCATATAAGCTCTCTTGCGTGTTCATCATTTGCCAATGACAGAGTCAGTTTCGTCTCTGAAGGCATGTTAACACCCTGGGCCGAAACCTTTTCGGCCCATGAACATGTTTCCATACCTAAGCCGAAACTGTTTCGGCTTACGTTATTCCATGTCGGCTGAGCCGAAACTGATCCAAGGCTTATTATATTAGAAATCAAATTTATTTTTTCTACTTCTCTTCTACTTCTACTACTCCCTTACAACTAAAAAAGAACCTAAAGAAGAAACAAAACCCCCCCAAAAAAAATCATAAACCCTCAATAAAAAAATAACGACTAGTAACACTCACCAAATCAGAACATTGGCATGGAAAGTGTGATTAGCAAACCCCATTCTGAAGTTGAAAACCTTGGAGCTCAACTAGAAGAATCAATCCCCCAAAATGAAGATCAATCGGAGCAAGAACAACTCGGGATGCGTCAAGGAAGGTATTATACAGATACCCATACACTTATTTGTGTGTTTGATTGATATACTAGTTTAAACACAAGATTTTTATGTGTTATTTACGTGCCCAGAAAAATTTTCGGCCCATAGATGTAATCAAACCACACAGCCGACACTAAAGCACTTTATTGATAACTATATGGATTAGTTTCGGCCCAAACATTCCAGGAAAGTCTGGGCCGAAATTGTTTCTTATTTCCATCCCCTTCCACGTGGATACTTCAATTTCGGCCCAAGTAGGTATTGATAAATGTAAGCCGAAAATTTGTCTGTCTTACTTGTATTGATATTTGCAACAGCGAGTCCCTTGCAATTGTTGTTTATGAACCTCCCCCACCACCAATTCGTGAGGATGATCCAAGAGTGATTGAAACACGACGTCAAAGGGATGAACACATTGATCCCCCTCTTCCACGACCACAACATTTGCGTGGGGAATATGCTCCTGGCCTGCGTAGGGATTATCGTGATTTTCTTCCTCAGCAAGTCGAAAGATTTGTCGATCATGATGAATGGCAAGCAAATGTACCTCGTAATCTTAAAAGAAAGAGGGTTGGTGAGGGTGTGGAAATTTTTCCTTGTGGTTGTACACTTTGCATTGAAGTTGCACGTCTCCGTCCACTTGTTTAGGCCAATGGCGGACCGAGCTGGGAACTAATCCGCAGCCGAACACGGTTTGGAACTGGTTTCACTGGTTGAGTATTATTAAGTGTTTTGGTATTGTTCTTCTTTTATGTTATGGGCAGACTTAAACATCCTTTGATGGTGAGCCAATTGTATCGTTGAATTGTTATTTTGTTAGTTAAACTTTATTTCGTCTTAAATACTATCATTTGGATGTGTACTGTTTAGATGCTCAACCTGTATTTCGGCTTACGTTATTTCATGGCATGAGTGCCGATATTATTTCGGCTTACGTTATTTCATGTCGGCTGAGCCGAATCTATTTCGGCTTGCCTTTCCCTTCCTTTGTATGAGCCGAAACTTGTTATGTAAAGTTCCAACGGTAGTATTTTCGAAAAAATAGCCGTTGGGGCTTGTTGTCTATATAATTTCAAACCCATCCCAAACTCACTTGCAACCAAATTTCTATTCTAAATCTCTACTCCATAAAATGTCTCAACCTTCTTCATCCTCTTCTTCTCCTCCAAATAAAAATAAAAAGAACATAACAAAGAGATAATTGATAACTACTACTACAAAAAACCTTCATCTACATCTCCTCCTCTATTCACTCCACTTCCATTTAAGAGATGGTATCCATCTCCTCCTAGACACTATGGAAACCCAATTGTCAAGCGATGCAAAACTTCATCCGCATCCAAATCTTCATCCGGTTCTTCTTCTTCCTCATCTAGCATCCAAAAACAACACAAGAATCCTCTAGACTCCCTACCCGATGCGCCTAAACCCCGTCCTAAATTTACGTGCGGTGAAGATATTTGTCTTTGTGGTAATCTTATGTTGTTGTATCCAACTCCGAACGAAATCAAAGGCCTTCGTTATGGAGTGAATTGGTCAAGTTTGTGGTTTTATGTCCAACGAAACTTCAACGAAAAAACTCCCCGAAAAGTGGTGCGAGATGTGAATGTGTTGTCGGCGCGATGGAGCAAAATACACAAAAAGGTTCAAGAATTCATGCACTTGGGGAAACTAGTCCGATCTCAAATTCAAGATGAGAACGAGGAAGAAAATGTGGCTAGGACTTTGAAGGAATGGCACCAATGGAAAGGGAAACACTTCAAGTACGAACAACACTACCATCTCATCAAGGATTTTCTCGTATCAAGATATTTGAATTGAGTTAGTTACCTCTTAATTAATACGGTTCTATCATTATGCTTTGATTATGTAATATGGGGTTATCATTAATGTAATGCTTTTATTTTATGAATGATGAATTTGGTATTTTAGAAACCGGCATAATACTTAATATTTAAAACTAAAGAGTTCGTATTACAACACATATAACAAAGCCAAGCCGAAACACAGAATAAATTTCGGCTTGTAACCACAAAACAATATATCTGCCGAAAAAGTTTCGGCTCCACCGCAAAAAAAAGTTCTGAGCCGAAACTATAACATGGTTTGCATGGCAGAAATATGTAGTTTCGGCTCAGACAGTATAACAGCATACTGAGCCGAAATTGTCATTGTCCATCTCGACAACACCATTGAGAGCCTACATCCATTTCTTCAAGTCCTACGTTCAAGTCCGGGATCCAATCTTTGTCTTCTTCAATTGCTACGTTCAAATCCGGCACTTCTTCAATTATTTGAACCTCGTCATCCATTATTTGAAGGGCTTCTTGCATGTCTTGCATATCTTGCATATCCTCAAAATCTTCATAGTCACACAAATTAATGCGGCCTTCACGTGCAACTTTAATGGTGTGCGCCTTCCACATCGCCATTTCCCCGGAGTAATCTTCACACCAATCACCCGAGTAGTTGGGGTCGTAGCCCGGCCAATATGCAATATACGACAATGGAGGTATTGGGCAACCCAACTTGAGCTTGAGACCGAGGAAATGATTCTTTTCGACAAAGGCAATAAAAAGCCTTCTACCCCTCAAAACTTCATCACAAGGAACTCCCGGAGGTGCATAAGTTTCACTAAACGCAATGGAGAAATTGTGGACGACGCAATAAAATGTCTGCGCGATGAGGAAACCACAAATAGGAAACTTCATCCAATAATCCCTTGTAAGCACATCACTACCTAGTAGACGCTTTCTCATATGCAAATACTCCTCCTCTACTCCTTCGTCGCCTTTATCCCCACCTCTCAACATTGTGTAGTAAAAAGAACGGTTGCGTTCCAAAGTTTCGCACATCTTCTCGCGAATATACATGCACGCGTCCCCCTTGTGCCTATCCTCCAAATCAAAAGGTCCTAATTGCTTCGCCACAACGTGAAAACCACAATTTCCATCTTTTGGGACATCTTCTATGCTCTCAATATGGTTGTGGATGATAGGTGGAAGCCAATCCAAATAGTCGTCTTCCTTCTTGTTTTTCTTTTTAAAACAAGAAGGACTCCATCCCCATGTTTCTATTTTAGACTTCGGCAAAGACTCGTCTTCCTTGATGTCTATCTTCGCCAAAATGCCTTTCCCTTTCTTTGCTAAAGTACTTTGTTGTTGTGGAAGTGTTGAAGGGCCACTTAAGCGACTTTTCTTACTTGGATTACTACCACTTACCTTCATCCCCGCGGGCTTCGATAAAATGCCTTTCCCTTTCTTTGATAAAGTACTTTGTTGTTGAGGAAGTGTTGAAGGACCACTCGATGAAGCTCCATCCCTAGTTGAACGACTTCTCTTGCTTGGATTACTATCACTTACCTTTATCCCCTCCTTCGCCAATGCTTTTCTTTCCTCATCATACTTTGCTTGGACGTGTTCAACTCCAGATAGATCTCTACCCGTTGAAGCTCCATCCCTAGTTGACAATAAAATGGAGTTGAGCTTCCGTTGCATCTTCAACGGAACCTTGGTACTTTGCCTACCCTTTTCGTCTCCTTCAATCGGTTCCAAAACATCGGCAATGGTAAATTGTTCCAAAAGTGGCTTCAAACCATCCATTATCCTTTGCTTTTCGATACCATTCATGTAATCAAACTTCTCCATTAGAATTCTTCCAAACGGTGTGGCCCCAAACCCTTCCGCTACGCGATCGGTAGGACGAGGATGGAAACTCAATTGCTTCCAATGAGGATCTATATCATCCAAAGGTATCACTTTATCCTTATACCCGGCACACATATGTGGACATGGAAGTCCCATTGTTGTCTTTATCGGACAAGTACAATTTGCTCTTGGCCTATACTTATGCTTCACCGCCAATGCCACTTGCTTCATCACCAACTTAATACACAAATGGGAGACATTCAAACTTAAATGCCTTATCCATGTACAATCCTTCCCATCGAGAAGAGGTTCTTCGAACTTGCACACTTGGAGAAGGCTTCTTTCGAACTTCGTATGGATGTTTATAATATCACTTCTATTATACTCACGTATAGCATCAAACACGGTGACAAAGGTGTCACGACATCCAAAAAGATTTACCTTCAACCGGTGGTGAGCCGACTCACACATACTTGTTGCTTGGTTGTCGAAGTGTTTAATCTTGTTCGTAAACATATGCACGAACTTTTCCCGGTGCTTCAATACTTTATTTAAGTAGGGCATGATTTCCGGGTACTTGGTTTCTCCCCAATCATCAACCAAACGTTGGTAATTCCGGTTGTAAATCGCCAAGGTTTCGGAAAAAACCAATGCTTCCCAATGTGTCGTGAATAATGCGTACTTCTCTTGCTTGTCGGCATAATCCACAAGGAACTCTTCTTTCTTGGCTTCTCGCACTACCGCCGGTAACTTTGAAATCTTCTCTAGTTCACTTATCTTCTTGAAAGGTTGAATAATCGGATGACATTTCTTCTCCACATTCTTAGCTATGTGAAACGTACAAAGAAAGTTAACGGCGCCGGGAAATACCTTTGTTATAACCCACATCAATGCACTCTCATTGTCGGTTACTATCACCCTTGGAAGCTCTTCCTTGTATAGAGATTTAACTCTCTCTAACGCCCATTTGTAACTTGCCTTCTTCTCGTCTCTCATGAAAATGAAAGCCACGGTGAAGGGTGACTTCGTCGAGGTATGGCCAACAACGTTCAACAATGGCATCTTGTACTTATTAGTCTTGTAAGTGCAGTCCATAATAAGAACTTGTGGAAAGCATAGAGCCAATTTGAGACAATCTGGATCGGCAATTAATAGGTGAGTGACTTGTCTAAACTCATCCAATTTAACATCCGTGGTGTAACCATTCGCCCTTGCCACTTGAAACAATTGTTGCATCACATTCCTTCCTTGTGTATCTCTAATTTTTATTTGCATCCTTGCGTTGTAGATGGTTTGCCGTGTTGACATGTTGCTTGGATCGTCCAACTTCAACTTGGTAAGAATCTTGCTTACTCCAATTCTTGCTTTAGACAAGCGTTCAACTTGAAACTTTTCATGGGGTTTAAGCCTTCCAATCGTGGGGTGTCCGTGAAAATCAAATGGCCGTGGATGGTTATGACGACAATCCATGGTAGCGTTCATCACCCAATGCTTTTCATGCCCCAAAAAGTTGAAAACTAGCTCGAAAGGACATTCTATCTTCCTTGTTTTAGTCTTATAAGGGATCCAGGATGAGGTCTTCACATACACATAACCCTTCTTTTTCTTATTTATATCTTTTCCGCTTCTCTCACAAACCATCACCAAACGGTTTTTACAAGTATATCTACCGATTACAACTGCGCACATTAGTTCTCTTGCTTGTTTCTTAACCCAGGCAATGACTTCTTCCCTTGAATACCACGTCTACATTTGTAAGAAAATAAAGTATTAGTTAGATATTATTTTGTAGGAAATATACTAAGAAAATAAAACTATTAGTTACCTACCAATCCAATTCCCTTCAAATATTCCTCTCTAGTATCTTCGTGAATGGGCCGAGAGAAGAGCTCTTGATTTACATGGTTTGCGAGTGCGACCTATAAAAAAAAAAAAGTTAGAATCAATTTCGTCTCACACGATAAACTACTATTCTCAGCCGAAACTGTTTCGGCTTTCATGCTGTTCACGAAACTTTGAGCCGAAATTGTCTCTGTGGTTTCCATATATTTTCCAAAAATTTACCTAGATTCGGCTCAGACATTGAAATGATTTTATGGGCCGAAAATACATATTTCTCAGAAATATACAGGTGGTTTCGGCGCAGTAAAGATCTGAAAAAGCTCAGCCGATACAATTTCGTCTTGCTCATTTTTCAAATTTTCCTAGCCGAAAATCTTCTGGGCACGCAAAATACTCAAAAATTCTCATCTTTTCATGGATTCGAGCTATAGAAATGAGTATAGACAAGATTTATAAGAATACCTGTGCATTAGAAGGATTGGGTTCATCATAAATCGGCTCATCATTCACATTTGGCTCATAAAATTCATCTTCATCTTCAAAAAGAGGTCCTCCAAGAGATGAAGAATCAACCATTAAACGATTGTTGTTGTTGTTGTTGTTGTTGTTGTTGTTGCGAGGAAGTAATATGAAAGGATTATCCATCTCAGAATCACTTGATTCACTCATGTTGAACCTCAAAAATCACAAATCTCACCAAAAAAACCTAGGTTTTTTCCCCCCTCTTCTCCCCCCAAAACCCAATTTTTTTCTCACACAAAAATAACAATCAGATTTTAGTTTTAAATTTAATTTAATTAAAATCATTAACACTAATCATTATCATTAACACTAATCATAAAAATTAGTGTTAATCAGGCCAAGGGTAGATTAGCATTTTTGAAAAAAATAATTCCCAAAATGTCCCCGTTTTGTCATCTACCGAACTGCCCCAAAAATTTCTCAACTGCCGAAAAATCTGGTTCATACATTTACAGTGAACCACAAAATTAATTAGGGGGGAACTAAGAATTGAGAAGTTCTAGGAACTGAACCTACAGAAGAAAAACCTGTTTTTTTTGGGCTGTGATGATTTAATGGGGACTGTGGTCCTCCAAAAATCGTCACAGTAGAAAGCAGAAACCGTGACAATTTTCACAAGTCATCACAGTACAATGAGGGAAACCATGACGATTTTTGGAGGACCTCAGCCCCCATTAAATCACCATAGTCCAAAAAAAAAACTAGGAAGAAAAACAACCCAAATAGTCAGAATTAGAAAACACCAAATAAGAGGATATCAAACTTATCATTGGAGAAGAAAACCATGAAAAAGAAAAAAACACTTATCATAGGATATGGATATTTGCAGGTTACATCAGAACACGAATCTCGGTCATCTAGACTTTGAATCATCACTATTAGAAACACATATTTCCCAAAGTCAAAGGAAGGTGGATGTGATACCCTAGTTATCAAATTGGGGAGCGGAAAAAATGTGTGTCGGGAACAATGCGCGCATTAGAGCAAGCACTATAGTACCATAAACCTTCCCCAGATTTGAAGATGATTTAAGAAGGCATATTTGGGTTAAAAAAAAACACAATGGAGAAAAAAAAATCATCTACTTTTGAACGGGGACTCAGTTTCCGCACACAATATATTATTACGTTTTATTATAATAAAGATTTGTTGGGACCAAAACCCTAATGAGCGGGGACTCAGTTTCTGCCAAGTAAAAATGTGTGGAGACTCAGTTTCCGCCTCATTTTCGTATCCCTACTTGGTGCTACATCTGTGTGTAGCACTCACTAGGGAAATTCTGAAAATTCTCTACAATATTGTGGGGATATCCTCCACCATAGTGGTTGGCCTTCCTACATTGTAGGGAATTCTCTATAATATAGAGATCAAGGTGCTTGCTCTTAGTCTGCTAGATAAAAATACAATTCGATCAAATATACGCGTAATTTGGTCAAAATATGGAAATATGCGTTTAATGTGTATTGTACTCGAATTCCGCATAAAGATATAGTTTTAAGGTAAAACTATAACAAGGTAAAAAAGGTAAAAAAATTATGCCGACCGTAAGAAAAACTTTTTTTTTTTTGAGCAGATACATGTAATGGACCTACCACAACAAAAAGGGGCACCTTTTGTGTCTGCTCGCTATTTTTGATGTTTTATTTGCGATCCGAAAAGCAATTTTTATCCACTCTAAAGTCTTAAGATTATTTTTAAGGATTAATTTTTTTTTTTTTTTTACTTTGGACGATTATTGATGTAAATATGTGGAACTAGTCATATTTTGACATGTGGTATTTAAGTTAAATATAATAAAATGCAAGCGTGATTAAATGCGGTATTTGACAACAAACAAAAATTTACTATAAAATCCAATTATGATAATGCGGTTGAAGCTTATGGAGTGTTAATATGCCCAGATATCATTGATTCTTGTGGCAGCAGAAATATTCTCTCGAAAGATGCACCAGATGTTAGATCATGGCTCGGTCAACCTCACTAAGTGTTGGTATGTCAAGCTTAGTTGTCAAATTTAGTGATCAAAACTCGATCGCTTAAAACACACGTTAGGTAAAGACTTCATTAAGTTAACTTTAGGTTGTGAAAGATACTGGAGGGATTTAGAGTCACTACATGAAGAGTCAAAGAAGTTCGAGGAGAAAACGAGGATATTCAGCTTCGCATTCAAGAGGTTAGTGAATCTAAATATCACGATTCCATTATCTTTTATACTTGTGATACAAAAGAAAAAACATAACTTAATGCTTGAGCTTTACGTTATGACTTGATCACTTGTGATCAATGTGTCTTAAGAGATAACTCCATGATATCACTTGCGGAATTGTTGTTGTAATTATGACATTTTATAGTGCTTAGAGCTTTCTTTTCTTCTCCGTCTCTAAGTGATATAAGGTTTTTCCTAAAACCTACGAGTTGGATAATAGCAGTTTATGATGTTGTCTCTGTAGTATTATGAGATTAAATCCATCATAGTATTGTGTCTCGACTTACCTTGTCTGGCTCTGTAGATTGATTAGTACGTATTCGTATGTGCTAAAGTAATCGAGATCGTGACTCACACTTATGTTGTGTAGACTCGATATACTGCTTTTCTGAGTTCAGATATTATATTGTTGTTTGGCTCTGATTTCTAGAGTTTGAAATCATGCATTTGATTTTTGACATATGGTCATCTAGAATGCCATATCACTTTTTAGATTTCAAAACCATGTTCATGCTTTCTTATCTTATGGACTTTAGAGTTCGAAACCTCAATGTAGGTTTTGGTAAAACTAAATTTAATTTCCGAAACCTTAATTTGGTTTGGGTCCATGAGCTATTGTGTCAGAAACTTAATCCTAAGTTTTGACCATAAGAAAACTTGAATTGGAAACTATGTTTGCTGGCTAACAATGACTTAAGAATCGAGACCAATGGGTCTTGACCATGTGATTTCTAAAAGGTCTACAATAAAGGGTCTGCGGTTTCCTAAAGGTTTATGTGAACCGGGAAATATAGCATCTGGGTCATAAAAAGGGGTGATGCTGAAACATCTCTTGACCACATTTTAGGGAGATAAAATTGTCAAGACACGTATCAGGATCCGAGAGCATAAGAAGGATGATAGGGGAAAGGCCGCGAAACATGGAATAGAACCCGAGAGGATGTTGCACAACAATGAGTTGTCTCAATCGAATATCTGGAAAGATGCGCACATAGTGGAAGACATCAAATGAAGAAAAGTTGATACAAGACAGCTCGTAGTCCTTGATTAAAGAGAATCGAAAGAGAAACTACCTCACCCAGAAACCAAAGGGCAGAGTAATAGAGTTTACCCTCGAAGAAGCCTCGAATACCACCTACTTAATCGACAACTTCTGACACCCACGATTGTGTAGTTTGTCGTATTAGCTGTAATCCACTTGTAAATTCGATCTATAAAAGGGGAGCTCGGGCTCAGTTGTAAGTGTTGGATTTTTTCGATAAGCCTCGGGACTTTGAGAGAGACTAGGGTAGTGATTAATCTCCTCATGCCTTTAAGCACAAGATCCATGTAGAATTAGCCAGTGGAATATCTTACATTAATGAATGCTTTGGTCTTTATTTTACTTAATGTTTGCTATTTGAATCTCTTTGAAATTGTCTATTATTCAATATCGAAGCATTTCTTATACCAAATCAACTCTTTAAACTCTTTTGCTAACACAATCTCCTGATGGCTGTTGGGTATCTCTTAGCAGATTTTATACCGACACAGTTTGGCGCTAGAAACAGGGACTGATTAAAATGACTTAGGTCTGCCTATGCTTTGGTGGTTTTCAAAATTTTCTGAAAACGACTACATGATTGACAATATCAGTCGGAATAATCCGAATCGATCAAGTAAGAAGAAAAAACAACATGAAGAATCAACCTAGTTGAATAGACATGCATGAATACTTAATTAAGATTTAAACTTAGTTACTACAATCAGAGCACCGATAACTGGAACCACTTGGACCCGAATCCTGCTGAAGAGACCCTAATAATTAGTCGAAACCATGAGGAACAAGAGTAGTCTAATCACAAAAGTAGTTTGTTACGCAGAGGACTTGGGACGAGATTTTAAATTAGATATCAATAAAAAAAAAATGATAAAGCGAACCAATATTCATCCAAACAACCAAGGACCAAGAAAACTATCAAAACTAAGATTAAGAGGAACTAAGATTAAGAGGACATGCAAGGTAAGAACCTGAGAGGAGAAGATGTAATAATGGTGGATCGGAGTTGGAGGGTAGTCTGGGTTGAGTTGTAAAGCAGTCGCATCCATCTCTCGTATGGACTTCGTGATCGCCATAAACTATATTCTATAGACTATTTGCTAAGAATCTGTCATAGGAATAGACATGCATGGTTAGGGTGCGTAGGAGGAAGAAGAAAGGGGAGCGAGTTAATGGCGAAACCGGGAAAAAACTGGTTAACCCCATTGGAACCGATTCTCAAAGCTTTCAACAACTCTACAAGTTACTTTAATCCTTTGTAGTATGTGAAGTTTTAATTGTTCGGGATTCAACTAGCATGTTACCTTGTTCTCCATTCCCTAAATGTTATTATAATCTTCTTGTGTGCAAATTGTGAATCCTCGTGTTTGTATATACATAAAGTGACAATTGTTCAAGGTTGTTTTGTATATTGTTTACATTTTTTTTTTATGAAAGGTTATATTAAAGGTTGGACCGAAACCCACTACCTACAAGCCCAGGTATCTAGGTAAAGAAATAAAGAAAAATCCCCCTATCCCGATGCAGACGAGTTTCAAACTCAAGTCATTGGTATCACCACCCAACGAATTTACCATTGTATTACAATGACATCTGCTCGTTTGTCTTACACTGAAACAAAGTTTAATTTAACATCAAAAACAATTAATCAAACCTTCCGCAATGTTATTCTTAGTGTCATAGCTAGACGGAATTAACATAGTCCACTACTACTCGTCAACACCCACCACCAACACAAAAACCACTCACTACTACTACTTTTTCCACCAACAACATTACCGCGACTGCTTCTACCAACACTCCCCAACACCACCACTAATATCCACTTATATGACATTTATAATCTATTATTAGAACAATAATTATTAAGATAATTATTAGACATTTATAATTAAAATCATTAAGATATTTAATGTTATGATGAGCTAGGTTAACTGCAATCATAGATTATCTTGTCCCCGAACAAATCTTGGCCGTCATTAACCAATGCCATTTTGTCAAGAGAAGTCTTATATTATAGATATATGTGATACCATCCGTATCACATATAACACAAGAAAAATCTTTATTGTTGTTGGATACTGTATAATAGATTCAAATGATATATATGAAAACAAAGTGAAATATTGGTTACTGAACTCGAAATACTAACTCGTGTAAAAGAAATTTTTGACAGAGAAAAAAAACTCATGCGTATATCATCTGTAGTTGGCCAAATTAAACCTAAATATGGTAAAATTT
>JAJJMA010066636.1:8136-55930 GCA_023529015.1 Papaver nudicaule
AAACAGGGATGATTAAAACAACTTAGGGTTTGCCTGTGAATTTTTGGATTAACATTCGGCTGGCACGATGAGCCAGAATAAAAGCCGAATGTGGATTCGGATACTAACATTTGAAGGCCGAATGTTGCATGCTTACATGTGTTTCTCTCTTGTAGGTTGTTCCGGGTGGTATTGAAACAACCGCAGAAGATGTGGATCCCTTACAAACCATTCACGAAGATACTAGAGATCATTATCTACCTTTTCTCGGCTCGGTAGGTTTTTTTTTACCTCGCTCTTCTCTTTTAGTCAAACCCATTGTATTTCAAATTCTTAGTTGTTTCGATTTGATTATGTAGACTTGGAAACATAGAGACGAATGCCGAGATTGGATGGAAGCACATGCAAAGAAAATAATGTGCGTGGTCCTAATAGATAGGGAAAACAAGGAAAGGCGGTTAGTGATGGTTTGTGAGAGGAGTAGGGTAAGCACCAAGGTGAGAAGACACACGAAGAAACAAGTTCGAAAGCCCGGGAAGACGGATAAAAGGTACAAGACAATGACAAGGAAAATGAATTGCCCTTTCAAGGTAGTTTTTAACTACAACCGTACCGAAGAATTGTGGCATATGAATCCAAACATGGATTGCCGTCATAATCACGAACGTCCACATGACCTTCACGGACACTACAAAGCCGGAGCATTCAAACCAAATGAGTACAAGGAAATCGAGACGTTGTCGGAATTACGTGTCCCTCCCATAAAAATACTAAGGAAGTTGAAAAAGGATAACCCAGAGAACAAGAGTAGCTTGAAACAAGTATACAATGCAAGAGATACAATTAAAAGGAGGGGTTGCCAAGGTAGGTGTGTGATTCAACAATTGATGTGGTTATTTGAGCAACACAACTACACGGTGAAGAAGGATTTGGATGACGATGGAAGAGTGAGGAACTTATTCATTGCCCACCCGGCAATGGTCCAATTGGCCTTATGCTTTCCAGAAGTTCTTTTGATGGACTGCACTTACAAAACCAATAGGTATAAAATGCCCTTGTTGAACATAGTTGGTCATACGTCGACAAAGGCACCATTCACGGTGGCATTTGTTTTTATGAATGACGAGACGACCGAGAGTTATGAATGGGCATTGGACGCATGTAAGATGCTCTACGATCCGGAAGTGCTTCCCAAGGTATTTGTGACCGACCATGAAGATGCATTGATGGCGGCTATAAGAAAGGTATTTTCCGACGCCGTGAACTTCCTTTGCACCTATCACATTTGGAATTGTGTCAAGAAAAAGTGCCAACCGATAATACAACCTATCAAGATGGGTGAAATTCAGAAGATTAAAAAGACACCGGAAGATCAACGAGAGCCTTTGGAAAAGGAGTTCCTTGCTAAGTTTGAAGCGAATGAAGAAATGTTTAGATTATTCTCGGAAGAGTGGGATAATTTGGTTTTTTCACCGAGCCGTGGAATTTATAACTCAAGGTATGAATTGTTTGTTGATCGTTGGAGCGTACAGTTCGAGGAAGTCATTAAGTATTTGAAGAAAGAATTGTTGGATCATCATGCAATACGGTTTGTTTACACTTTCACGAATGAACACAAACACTTCGGGAACCAAGCCACAAGCATGGTGGAGGCGTCTCATTACCGATTGAAGAAGAACTTATTTGGGTGTATCGACTCGTTCGTCTCCGTCTTCGATTCAATCAATGAGTATTTCACATGTGATGTTAGGAGGATCCTTGAAGCATTTGAATGGAATAGGATGATGCAACACCAAACTTATGGGGACCACAAGATGCTCCGCGGCCTTACTCATAACGTCTCACATCTATGCCTCGAGATATTGATGAAAGAGAGAAAGATAAAGGATAAACACAACATCCAACCGGGCGATGAATGTAATTGCATGTTGATGGAATCGATGGGACTTCCATGTCGACATATCATGGCCAACTACGAAGACCCCGATCTCATACCTTTTGAGGATATTGATCCACATTGGAAGCAATTAAGCTTTGTTCCTCGTCCAACCGATGATCCCGACGAACCCTTTGAGGAGACGGATGTTGGAAAAAGGCTAATTGAGAAGTACAAGCGAAGTAACCGGGCGCAAAGGCAAATTCTATTGCACGAGTTGATACCGATCGTGGAGCCATACACCGAGGAGGGATTGGAAGAGCCGGAGGTTAGGACGGCAAAGGGTAGGTCGAAGCAAAGTATGACGAGGAAGGCAACTAGAGCTCACAATTTGCAAGCGTCTAAAGATTACACAAAAAGAAATCCTTCCGGTATTGAGTACCACAATGCAAAGTATGAGGAGGAGAGGAAGGAAATGGAGAAGTTGGGGATGCCGGTACAAGATAGAGATAGTGTTTTGAGCTCAAAGAAGAGGAGCCGGGCAAACAAAGCTCCATCAAGTGTGGGAAATGGCAACAATAAGGGGAGTAAGACACCTAGCACACAACCTAGTTACAACAAGAAGTGGACTCTAAAAGACATCATCCCCAAGAATGTATTTGTTCCCACTCCACCGTCTCCCAAGCAACCTACCTTGGAAATAGAGAAGGGCAAGGGTAAGAAGATGGCGACACCACAAGAGAAGGAAATAACTCGCAAGACTAAACATGCAATAGGAAAAATGGTCGCACCAAAGGATAAGTCGGGTAATCTTTGTAGGAAATTCAACATGATATATGACAACTACATGGAGGACCTTCCCGAGATCATCCGACCTTATATTATAAGCATGGAAGATGTTGAAGGAGATGGCAATTGTGGGTATCATGTAACGGGCGAGCAACTAGGTTCTTTCGCGGCTTCTCCGACACCCGGTTGGCATCAATGCAACTACATTTGAGAGAGGTTAGACCTCACACTATGCAACAACCGGGATTTCTACAAGGAAATGATGAATGATGGCATTAATGGAGTAGCGGGTACAAATTCGGAATATATACAATTTCGAAGGAAAATACGTGGAGGCCCTAGAATCGAAGATGAACATTGGATGGATTTTCCAATACGCGGGTTCCTTATAGCGGAGGCATTCAATTGCGTGGTACATTTCTACTCCTTTGTTTTGAGTCAAACTTATGTACCGCTTAAGTCTCCTTGCGATGCCAATGTGAATGATAGGAGACTTTTCATCGGGCATGTTGGAAGATATCATTTTATTGGTCTGAAGCTACAACCTAGTTGCCCACTACCTCCATTTCATCCCCATAGCTTTTGGGAAAACGTAGAGAGAAACTACTCATGTGATTGGTATAACAAATACAAGACGGGAATTGATGGATGGACCGCTTACCACATGGAGCAAGGCATCCCTCAATGTAACATATCGGATGGTGATAGTGAAGACTTGGATGATGATGATTTGATTGAAATGCACTCTTACATTGAAGAAGTAGAAACGACGGTCGAATTTGAAGAAGTTCAAGGAATCGAGGAGATGGTCACCGACTTGGGTTAACCTACTACGTTTTCCCGAATGTTCTTGTTGTTTTTTGTTTGGTTTGGATGCAATTCCTTTTTACGGATTTTAGTATGTAACCGGTTTATTAAAAAGAACTTTTTCCCATTTCATTGCTTAAATACTCACTTAATCATTCGTTGAACCATTACATAGGTAACCACATATTAATTCCCCTTTAGCAACTAACTCAAGACATATAACGGGTTTCGAGAAATGTCTTGATGAGATGGTAGTGTTGTTCGTACTTAAACGTTTCTCCTTTCCATAGTTTCCATTCCTTTTTTGTCCTTGCCACAGGTTCTTCATCGGTGTCATCCTTAAGTCGAGCCAATCTCATCAAGTGCATAAATTCGTTGACGTTTTTATGTATGATCCTCCATCGCGCGTCCAACCCTTGAACATCTCGCACAAATTCGGTACATTCTACGTCGAAGACGTTTTTGACATATAACCACAAGAGTGTCCAATTGACTCCAATAAGACTTTGTTTTAATTCATCCGGAGTTGGATAGCACAACATCATCCATCTACAAAGACAAAAATCTTCACGCCACGTAAATGGAACCAAACTCGGTTTCTTTCTTGTTGATCGATGAGGAGATAATGGTTTTTGAGATGGAGAGCACTTATAGGAGTATTCATGAACTAGCTTATCCGTGAAGCTCCGATAACGTCTACGAGGAGGAGGAGGAGGAGGAGAACCACCTTGATCATTCGAACTAGTAGTACCAGTAGAAGATGAAGGAGGTTGAGCCATGAAGATGAGAAAGATTGGTATAACAACCTTTAGAAGTTGTCAAAATCTTATATAGAGGAGCCCCAACGGATCTTTTTTTAACTCCAACGGATCTATTTTTGAACTCCAACGGATCTATTTCTAACATTCGGCCCTCACTATAAATTTTAATAGCGGCCGAATATTGAGGTGTACAAAATAGTGCAACTCATTGTAACATTCGGCCTGCAACATCTCGCACTAATAGAAGACGAATCCACATTCGGCTTCTAATTCTCTACATCATTAGGGGCCGAATGTACATTCGGCCCTCACGATAAATTTTAAAAGAGGCCGAATGTTGAGGTGTACAAAATAGTGCAACTCATTGTAACATTCGGCCTGCAACATCTCGCACAAATAGAAGCTGAATCCACATTCGGCTTCTAATTCTCTACATCATTAGGGGCCGAATGTACATTCGGCCCTCACGATAAATTTTAATAGAGGCCGAATGTTGAGGTGTACAAAATAGTTGCAACTCATTGTAACATTCGGCCTGCAACATCTCGTACAAATAGAAGCCGAATCCACATTCGGCTTCTAATTCTCCACATCATTAGAGGCCGAATGTACATTCGGCCCTCACGATAAATTTTAATAGAGGCCGAATGTTGGGGTGTAAAAAATATTGGAAGGCAGTGTAATATTCGGCCCCCAACCCCACCAACTATTACCAGCCCAATGAACATTCGGCTTCTAAAGTATGGGTATTTTAGGGGCCGAATGAATTGAGTAATATATGGTTGGTATGTGCAGGTAAGGAGGGTAACATTCGGCTTTCAAAAGAAACAGAAATAGGGCCGAATGAACATTCGGCCCTCATGATAGTTTAAAAATAGAAGCCGAATATATTGAACGGTAGAACGACAACCACAATGCAAAGATGAAAATACAACAATAATAATAAGTAAACCAACAACTAATAATCAGTATTTCATAGTTTTCGTTGCTTCCACAACTTCCAAACATTTCACCAAACTAATTCATTGACCGCCCTCAATCTTTCATAACATTCAACAAACTTGAATTCTCGGTGATGGATAAGGTAATATCGCTGCCGAGCTAGATTGAAAACTTCTTCGCGTGATACACCTCTATTGGTTTGGGCCATTGCTCTCCTAATTCGGACGAACTCAGCTATTTCTCCGCTAATGTGGTTCCACCGAGTTCTAATTTCATTTTCATCTCTATCTTTCGGATTATTCGTAGCTCTCACGAACACATCAAAAACACGGTTCCAAAACGGCGCTTGTCCAGGCACCACACCACCCATCAAGCCATTCAATGATTCACGCATGAAAGAATAAGTAATCCCAAGATCTTCTATGTGGGTGTAATTCCTCGCCATTTTGGAATAGCAAAAAACTTGAAAAATAAATTGGTATAACAACCTTTAGAAGTTTTCAAAACCTTATATAGAGGAGCCCCAACGGATCTATTTTTGAACTCCAACGGATCTATTTTTGAACTCAACAACTCTTTTTTGAAATTATTAATGTACATTCGGCTTCTAATTCTCTACATCATTAGGGGCCGAATCCACATTCGGCCCTCACGATAAATTTTAATAGAGGCCGAATATTGAGGTGTACAAAATAATGCAACTCATTGTAACATTCGGCCTGCAACATCTCGCACTAATAGAAGCCGAATCCACATTCGGCTTTTAATTCTCTACATCATTAGGGGCCGAATGTACATTCGGCCATCACGATAAATTTTAATAGAGGCCGAATGTTGAGGTGTACAAAATAGTGCAACTCATTGTAACATTCGGCCTGCAACATCTCGCACAAATAGAAGCCGAATCCACATTCGGCTTCTAATTCTCTACATCATTAGGGGCCGAATGTACATTCGGCCCTCACGATAAATTTTTATAGAGGCCGAATGTTGGGGTGTAAAAAATATTGGAACTCAGTGTAATATTCGGCCTCTAAAAAGAAACTACCGTGAGGGCCGAATATACATTGGACCTTTAAAATCTGGGTATTTTAGGGGCCGAATGTACATTCGGCCTTCACGATAGTTTCCTTTTAAGGGCCGAATGTGACCTGCATATTGATTCCCAAACATAACAAATAACATAACCACATAACAAAGCATTGCATACATAGATTAAGAGTTTAAAGTTTGAAAAGAAAACAAAGGATTCTAAAACAAACATGAACAACAAAGTTTTTCAAGTTTACTAAATTCAAAGATAAGAGTTGAAAGAATTCAAGCATTAAGAGTTTCATTGTCCACGCCCTCTTTTCGTGCGACCACCTTGATCATCAGCACCACCGGCTCCACTCGAACCTTCACCCTCCTTGCGCGGCCTCTTACTTGCCATTGTGTCACTAGCATAGCTGTTAATCAATTGTTCCCATTCATCATGGAAGGCACTCCAATCGTCCACATTTACAGCTTTCTTGCTCCCCATCCTAGCCTTCATTTTCTTCAAAAGCCCCCTAGACTTTGAAAGCTGTACACAATTCAAATCAAAACAAAATGCTATCAGTATTACTTGCACAACCTTATGATATCAAAACTTGACAACTTCAAAATACTTACAAATAACTCTTTCGCCTTCTCGAAAACTGAGGAAGCTTTCTTTTCAGATTTGGCCTTGCTAGATCCTTCCGTGGCCTCTTCCGCCATCCTTTGCTCAGCTACTTTGGCTTGGGATTCCCGATTAACAATAAGAGGGTGAGAAATCTTATTGTACCACTCCATGTACCCATCAACCGTTTCAGCTGGATCGTCTGAGATGAGTCGAAGTTCCGCCACACGAATATTGTTGGAGTCAAGTGAGTTCCACAGTGCGTGCGTTGGTTCAGGATCATAGTTGCCACACCATGCATGGTCGGTGCTCTGGGTGTCATCGCTGCTGCCACCCTTTGCCTTCAACTTGAACTTACTTATCTCCGCAACCGGGATAGTTTGAACGTAGCCCAATTGCCTTAGAATACGGCGGGGATCATACATGCCATAACCAAAAGGAAAGAACAACGGACCATAGTATGTAGAAATCGGCAAGTCTCGTTGTGAAACTATCGCGCCGAGTTCAGGTTCACGGTTCTCGTAGGGCGTAAAGGTAAAATCTCTGGGCTTCATTTGATCTAACCTAGTCCTCAAATCAACCAATCGGTTGCCTTTGAACTTCAACTTGTTGACGTTCTCTGTGTATTTGTATTTCGCCGTGGTAGGCTTGGTAGATTCCCAATCTTTCTCATCGACTTTCTTCACCAACTCCAATTTATCAAAATGATCATAAATCCACCCCTTCATACAATTTTAAAACAAACAATCAACACAAAATATATAAACAAGAGCATATGTGGATAGCACAGTTACATGGGTAGAGATTTACCTGGAATAAGTTCCAATTTCCTCCAAGGTTTTTAGTTTCATACCTAGAGGCCTTTCCAAGTTCGTTGATTAGGTGACCAAGCTAGGCGGTTCCCCACGCGTACTCATCAAGAGTGGTGAGATCCTCCAACAACTGCAGATAGTTTGTACTCACCAAGTTCCCCGTGCTGTCCGGAAAGATGAGGGCACCAAGATGGTACAAGACATAAGCCCCAGCGGTATGCCTCACTGCTTCCTCGTCTACAACTCTGCCCTCTGATGGGTTCAAGGTTCCTTCAAACTCTTTCTTCAAGTTCGCCAACTTAAAAAATCTAATCTTGTTTTTTTTATTGATACCCCCAAAGTCTTTTTCATCCACATCTTTCTTGGCTCTACAGCATTCGAGCTCAGCTTTAGCACTATCCCAACCGAGGACCGTCTTTGACCAAGGATACATTTCTTCCCAATCCATATCTTTAAAACCCACTCCCACTGCTTTACCTCTAACCTTGAGGCCTTGGATGTGTTCTGGGGCGTCGGCTTCTATACCAACCTCACCGAAAGGCATGTGCATTGTTCCTGTCTCCGGGTGAAACCTTTCGACGATAGCCGAACATGTCACCATATCATTTTCGAGCATGCGATTTTCTATTGCCTCCAACAGACCAGTTTTTTCCACAAGAGCCCTTACCCCTTGCACCTCGTTGTCAAGACTCCATTTGGCAGCTTTCTGAGCTCTAAGTAAGCGGGTTGCATGTGCGGTATCCTACAACCCAACATAAATAAATAAGAAATCAATAATATAAATAAACGAATTGACCATTGTTTCTCAGTCGATACACATACCTTGGTCGAATATACTACCGAAGCATACGACTCCGTGTAACCAATCAACACTTCACCACCATCGCGTGGAAGACCATGGGGTTTTCTGTCTCTTCTAGGGTCTAGCAACAAGTGACGTGCAGGAACATTGCTATGGATGTTACGAGGAGTCGAAACCACCTTCTCTTTGCCTTTCCTTGATGGTTGGGGGGCTTCTTCAACATCTCCTTCAACATCTTTTTCAACATCTTCTTCAACGTCTTCTTGTTCTCTCCCCATCCCCATAGATGATGGTTCACGGATAAGCACGGACCCCGGCTTTTTGACCCTATTTTCAGCACCCAAGGGTTTATCAGGATTGCGACCTAACGGTGTTTGCCCTTTTTTGTGCGGAGAAACTTCCATTCTCCCCTTCTTATTCCTAATTAGAACATTAACACAACAACATCCCCCTCATATATGTCATAAATTCAACTTAAAACACCCAATTTCAACTCATACAACAACCACAACAATTAAAACACCAAAACAAGAAGAATTCAGCACATTAAACCGAACACACAACAATAATTCACAATTGAGCAACATGGTAAGAAAGTGAAATCATTGAAACAGTTAAACATTCGGCCTTCATTTGTAATTTTTTAGGGGCCAGATGTACATTCGGCCCCTATTCTGGGTTTTTTAGGGGCCAGATGTACATTCGGCCCATATTTTTGGTTTTTTTAGGGGCCGACTGCGTATTCGACCCCTAAAAAAATAGAAGCCGAATGTTGATCTGTAACTGGTTTTTCGACCCTAAATCTCTCGATTCACCCATCAAAACAACATAATACTTCAATCAAACACCATAAAAAGCAAATATGATGAAATGGGTTAGCGAAAATACCCTCGAATCGCTACCATATCTCCTTTTCCACGCTCGATTCGATTTTTCTCTTGAACTTGGGCAATAATGGGTTCATCCGGATCCGGTGGAGATTCTGGTTGTTTATCACCTCGACCATCCTTTTTTTTCGTCTTCACCATGTTAAATAGAAGTCACGCGATTAAGTTTTTGAAATCGACGAGGTACGATGATTTCGCGATGATTTTTCGCGATGAAAACGTATCGGTTTTTTTGAGAAGAAGAAGAAGAAAAGAAGGAGAGGAGGCAGCCGGTTTTTTTGAGAGAGATTTTTCTTTTTTTGGTTTTGTTTTAGGGATATGATTAAGAATATATAGGTTAATTAGTTAAAGGGTATACTAGTCATTTCAAGTGTTAATTGAGGGATAACTTAGTCATTTCATTGCAAGGGCTAAAAGGTAATTTTGACGGCGGGAGGGGGCGCAGAATTTTGGGACGGCTCAAAGCATGACAAAATGCTAATGCTCAACCTTTTGGGGTTATTCGCGTTGAAGCCCATGAACATAACTCCTCTTGATACCACTGCACAAACAAATGTACAGTTTTCTTCTTTAGCCGTCGACTCTCTTCTTCTTTTTTCCAATCAAGATCCTTAAGTCTAAATTTTTGAAGGGATATTTCATAAAGTGCCCCTGTTTGAAATGTGTCAACCAAAAGTGCCCCCGAAAAAATAAACTTTTCTAAACTGCCCTATCCGATAGAGTTCCGTCCAAAGTTAGTCAATTTTTGTTCGACTAGTCAAACCGTGTCTTAAAATGACACATAAACCCTTATTATCTTCTTCTCTCTTCTTCTCTTTTCTCTTCCCTCAAATCTCTCGATAGCCTTCTTCTTCTTCTCTCTTTGCCGCTGCTGCTGTCTGTTCTTCCTTTTCTTTTTCTCTGTTAGATATTAAATCACCACCACTCCACCACCTCGGCTGCACAAATCCTCAGGTTTGTTTGTTGAACTCTTAGATCTGTTTTCTTCTTGTTCTTCTTTGTATGTTTTGAAGTGTTTTTTCTGAATCTTGTTGGTTGATTTGTTTTTCTGAGGATTTGTATGTTTGTTTTTGATTTGGTTTGAAATCGATTTGGTTTCTGATTTGGTTTGATTGTTTGTTTTTGCAGTCTTCTCTACCAAGTGAAGTTGTTGATGATTCTAAGGACAGATCTCGTGTTCAAATCGTCGATTCAAGCTTCTTCTTCTTATAAATCCTATAAACCCTAATCTCTAATTCTTCCTTGATGTGACAAAAGAACTCTGTTTCAAAAAGGTACTTCCTTTTCAATCTTCTCGTTACCAATTTCTGAGGTTTCAATGGATGAATTAGGGTTTTTAAGATCTTAGAATTGTTATTAATGTCTGGGTTAGTTTTAATTTCTACTTTCGTATGCTGGTTATTGAGTAAACTTGAATCTGCTATTGGAAAACCACCTATTTTAGGATTTGAGAATCTGAAATTGCATTCATGGGTTTATTTAATTTGATCAATTGAGTTGATTTGATGGTAAAGGTGGAGCCTTTTTGGGTTTTATTATGAATAACCTAGAAAATTTGATTGCTGCAGCTTGAAAAATCAGGAAATTTGTAGTGTTTTAATTGTAAAGGTTGAAGCTTTGTGAGTTTTATTGATGTAAAACCTAGACAATTTGATTTGTGGGAAAGGGTATAACCATGACAGTTGGGGTGGCTTATTTTGACTCTAAAATAAGCTCCCTGCAAGTACTCAATGTCTTGTGCCATTAGTAATACATGGTTTGTGTGGACGGACCTGCAGTCTTGAAGTGAAACCTTATGGCTAGTATATTGTTTGCAGGTGGTGGTAGTGGACATGAACCTGCTCATGCTGGATTTGTGGGTGAAGGAATGTACATCAACTATTTGTGGAGATGTTTTTGCCTCTCCGCCATTGGACTCTATCTTAGCTGCACAGTGTTTTTGTTTTTGTGTTTATACTTGCAGTTATGTTTATAATGACAAATTGTTGCTTGATAAGCTCGACTTGAACCTCTTAACTTACTGTCATATTGTTCACTGTAGGGCATCCGAGCTGTTACAGGTGTCAAGGGATGCCTTCTCGTTGTCAAGGTAGTGTCACTATCCACAAATATTCATGTTGGCTTAATGACATTTATATATCAAATTTTCGATGTGGTAGTGATGATAAATCTTCTCTCCATAGATTCTGAATTCTGGAGATGATTCAATAGATTCTGAATGCATTGTTAATTTGGATGATGATTCAATAGATTCTGAATTCTGGAAAAAAGCCTCAATTAAAGCTGATGATGTTGAAGAAGCAGTCAATGCTACGAAGGAACAAGTGTTTCACCTTGAGAATATTGATATGCAGGCAACAGAAGAAATGAAGATGCAACTTCAGATCTGCTCCATTTCCTCTGTTTTTCCTTTCCATTTCCTCTGTTTTTGAACATCTGTGTTTTTGCTTTTTTATTTGCATTTTCCTCTGTTGAACATCTCTGTTAGGTTGGAACAAATCTGAAATGAAATGGAGTTCATTTGAAAAAAAATGTTGGAAATTTGTATTTGAGTCGATTCAGTGTTTTAATTGAGTCGATTCAATGGTCTGAATCGGAGGGGTATTTCAGTCTTTTACAATGTGCCAACTCACACTTAACACCTCAAACAGATGGAAACTGATACAATGAAAAAAACGGTCAAACATAGGGCACTTTAGAAAAGTTTCAAAAAGTGAGGGCACTTTTGGTTGACACATTTCAAACAGGGGCACTTTATGAAATATCCAATTTTTGAATTACATAAGAGCATTAAATGGAAGCAGTTCTTCAATTACCTATTCAATCAACTTTCATTTAATGTATGCTGATGATTTGCTACTATCTTTTTTGGCGGATGAGAATACCTGCTCTGCACTCAACACCCTATTAGCATCGTATTCGAATTCGGCCGGTCAGCACATCAACAGGGCGAAGTCTACCATCATACATCATCCAAAACTTTCATTGGAATGGATTGAAGTTTTACGAAATTCCTTTCATATTGCCACCACACATATCATTCCTGTTTATCTGGGAGTTCAGCTATCTAATGGCAGATCTTCGTCGACGAATTATTCTGAACTCATTAACAGATATGAGAGGAAGACCAAGGGATGGATGTCCAAATGCCTCAATCCGGCAGGACGCCTAACTCTCATCAATACATCCCTCACTCCTACGGCAAACCATATTATGCAGACCCAGCTTCTTCCGGATAAGGTACACAAAAAAATTGATCAAATTACTCGGAATTTTTTCTGGGGCCATGATGGTGCCGTTAGGAAACTTCACACCCTTAATTGGAGGAACATTTCCCAACCCCGTAAACAGGGGGGGCTGAGCATTAGGAAATCCAAAGAACATAACAAGGCTCTCCTCATGAAACATGTTTGGCAGCTACATCAACAGATGGATACTCTATGGAGTTCGATGTGTCATTCCAGGTATCTTAAGGATAAGACTACCCTCCCTGCATTACCCAAATCACCTGCTACGGCAAGTCCTCTTTGGAAAGGTTTGGTTAAAGTTTCTCCATTTCTGCATGAACATTCCTTCTCTGTTATTGGAGGAGGGGAGAACACTGCGGTCACAGACAAATGGATCCCCCTACAATCTGCGGCTGAGGCCAGGAATAACTCCTTAATTCCTGGCAATTCGGTTGCCACTTTGATTCAACAAGATACCATAACCTGGAATCATCAGCTCATTTTTCAACTTTTTCCTGAAGATACGGCTCAACGGATTCTTGCAATTCATCTCCCACATCAGAGCCAAGAGGACAAGATTATTTGGCCGTTCACTTCTTCGGGACAATATACAGTCAAAACAGGGTATCAGATTCTGATTGATAGCGATGCTGACTCCAAAAAGAAAATAGATCCCCAGATGGCAGAACTTTCGAGACGTATATGGAAGCTTTCTTGCCCATACAAAATCAGGCTTTTCTTGTGGAAAGCCATTCACGAGGGCCTCCCAACTTTTGATGTCCTCAACGCACGCAATATGTTGGATTCGGGAATTTGCACTACCTGCTACGACTTCAGAGAAACTACTAACCATTTATTTTTTAAGTGCAGCTTTGCAGCTGAAGTCTGGCAACTCATATGGGACTTTATGCTCCGGTCCTTGTACCCAACGACGACGACCTCTAGGCGACCTTCTACAATAACTGAAATGCTCCATATCGGTGTCCCAGAACCGCAACAGAATCTGTTGTTTTTCACGATGTGGCATATCTGGACTGCTCGTAATGATCGTCTCTACAAGCGAGTTACACTTCCTCCCGGGCAAATTTTTCAGGTCATTCTGGTTCTATGGAGGGAGTTCGAATGGTCAAGAACCCACATCATACCTTTTCTCCCGGACGTACCTCCCACGGCTCTCAATACAAATACCAGGTTAACTACCACTCTACAGATTGCGTGGCAGCCTCCCCAACAGGACTGGATCAAAATTAATATGGATGGGGCGTCAAAGGGCAATCCGGGATTGGCGGGAATTGGAGTTATTGCGAGAAATGCAGATGGGAACCTATTACAAGCAATGGTGGTCTCGCTCGGCATCACCACAGCAATCACATCAGAATCTTGGGGACTTCTAACTGCGGCGAGAATGATTCTTCGAAACGGGTGGAACAAAGTTTGGCTTGAGGCTGATTCGAAATCGATGCTTCAGATTTTGCAGAATGGTCAGAAAGAGGCACCTTGGCATCTTCAAGGTATTATATTGGAAGCAACGCAAATTCTCCTCAATGTCACTACGCTACGAATCACACATGCATATCGGGAAGCTAATCGTGCAGCAGATGAATTGGCAAATGAAGCAGTTCGACGACAAAATCGTGATCCAAAGAATCCAACAACAGTTATCTGGGAAGCAGTCACACCCCCGTTCTTATATAATATCTTAAACAATGATAGAATGGGTGTTACTACACCACGAGTTGTACCTTACTGTCAGTTGAACTAGTTAATGATTAAAGACCGTACTTTCAAAAAAAAAACTTTCACTCTCTTCTCTTCATTCACATTTCTCACAGACATAAATGCACGTGTCAAACACCCAAACCTCCTATTTGCATACCAAGGATGTTCAATAGCTTATAGTCTGAATTGCCTCTCTAAATTATTTTTCAATGATGACATACATAATCATTATCAGTAAAACAAGAAGAAATTTCAATGCAATAGAAGAAATTTCTGAACAAGGTAGAAGAAGATCTAGTAAAATCTAATGGAAATGAAGGAAGTTTCTGGAGTTCTGGTAAAAGTGATTAGAAAAATCAAATGGGTATTATAGGTATTCTAACTGTTACGTTTTCTATCTGTCTATCAATTTATGTGTGTATGTTATCAAGAATTTTAGGTTCTAATCCTAAAAACTAATGTTTGAGCTTGAATTGATGATTAGTTTTATTTGTTAAGTTTGGTGGGCCAATTACAAATTGGTCATACTTTTTGAAAGACGTTTACAAATTGGTCATACTTTAAATTAAGCTTTGCAAAATGGTCGTATTTCATCGGAGTTAACCAAAAAGCAAAAAATGGTGTTTAATGTTTACCGTAAATCTTCTTATATACACTACCAGTCTACCACCTCCACCATCTGAACCCCACCCGCTACAACTTGAACCCCACCAACTTAACCTGAACCCCACCACATGAACTCCCACCATCACTACCTGAACCACCTCCACCTGAAACCCTCCACCACCGGAAACCCCACCACCACCACCTGAAACCCCACCATTTGAACCCTGAACCCACAACCTGAGACCCCACGACCACCACCTGAACCCCCACCACCTGAACCCCCACCACCTGAAACTGAACCACCCCCAGCTGAACCACCACCACCTGACCATAAATCCACCCTTCACCACCACCCTCACCTAAGGAACAGTTAGGTAATAACACTGACTAAAGTAACTGTGAATAGTGAGATAACTCTAAAGTTAACGCCATTGTGACCATTTTGTAAAACGTTTGTAACAGTATGACTGTTTTGTAAAACATGTTTCAAAAATACGATTGTTTTTAATATTTCCAAGTTTGATTCAATTCGTTGTTATTTTGTTTGGTTTATCTTAATCAGTTCTTATAACTTCCATTCAGATTATGTGCACACTTTTATAATCTTCTTTTGCAAAATAAAATTCAATTTTTAGGATTTCAATACATGGGTGAATAACCTTGCGTCATTAGGGCCGACCAAAAATATTTTCGGCACACATTTTTCAAGCTATAGAGTAGTGTAATACATATTCAGTAGCTCCCATTAATACTACTCGGTAGTATACCCAAAATCTTTTTGGTCGGCCCTAATGACACCAGGATGAATAAAGGCTTGTTGCACATAAATGTGTATCAATTATGAGATGCCTGAAACCGACTGCTGAAAGTAGGGCCTGCTTTCCGTATGCTGAAATTACAGAGAAGTAGAAATAAATTGGTACCTTACTTCAATACAGTGAGCAAGAGTTGATTAATTAGATGCTACCTCACGAGGAAACTGACGTTAATCATTGTAATAGCAGTGCATCATTGTTTAATTAGCCGTTGGAGTGCACTTCTTCATAAATGACATAAGATTATGATCTGGTTTAATAGTATTTTGAGTGGCATAATATTCATATTGTCAAGTGGTGCTGCATTAATCAAACATATCCTATTTTGTCCGTTAATCCCTTCTCAGCATTAAAGTCCGGCACTGGATCGGCTTACTCAACCCCATAAAATTGTTATGGTTCGGGCAGCGTCCCCTTCTCTGGAGCTCAAAATATCCCCATAAAATTGTTGATAAGTACTACTCCCTCCGTCCCATATTACTTGAGCTATCTAGAAATTGCACAATTTTTAAGGCAAGGAGAAGGGAGATTAAATATTTACTATTTTTTCCAATTATACCCTCATATATACAATATAGTAAAATTTAGAAATGACATATCTCTCTAATTATGGCACATATAATTGTAAATTTTATATCGTTGAAAAACATTTTAAAACATCTACGTAACGAGTATAAACATGATTATGAGATTATACATATTTAATGGATCAAGATTTAATGATAATGAAGGGTATTATTAGAAATATCACTATTATAGTTGGGATAGCTCAAGTAATGTGGGACAAGATTTTAAACTTACTAGCTCAAGTAATGTGGGACGGAGGGAGTATAAACTATACTAAGAGCAAAAACAATTCACAACATTCCATTTGTAAGATTTGTTAGTTGACTTCCATGCACTCTATAAATAAAACACATGCCCAATTAGTTTTTATCATCATTTCTACAAACTATGACTTCTTCTTCTTTGTCTATTATTCATTTTTTTCTTCTTTGTCTGTTCGTCTTTCCTTTTTTCTCCGATGCTCAATTACCATGGCCTGCTTCTTTTGAACCTAGAAATATAATTTTCGATCTTGAGAGAGATCCATCAACCTTCCAGTATATGGTCAAAATCAACCAAGGAACTCCTCGAGCCGATGTCAAACTGGTTCTGGACCTCGGAGGAAAATTACCTTGGCTTCTTTGTGATAAAGACTACAACTCATCGACTAACCAAGCAGTCAAATGCACATCACCTCAATGCTCTCTTGCAAACAAAGCAGGAGTCGGCACGGGTGAATTGTGCAACGGTACTGCAGCATGTGGCGTTTACACAACTAACCCAGTAACTCATTCTGTCAGAAAAGGTGAGCTCATTTCAGATCTTGTGACTATTAGAACTAACCCTGACAGCCAGGCGACACCACTCGCTTCACCTCGTAGGATTGCTTTTGGTTGTGCGACTTCAGGGAGTATTTTAAGAGGGCTCGCTAAAGGTGCCAAAGGAGTGGTTGGTCTTGGTCGTTTATCTTCTCTTTCTCTAGTTCCACAGTTAGCAGTTGCATGCCGAATCCCCCGCATATTTGCATTGGAATTACTCGAAAATGGGGGTGAAAATCCAGGCGTCTCTAGGATCTATTTTGGGGGTGGACCTTTAATAAATTATGAGTATCGAGGGATCATAGACCGAAGATAAATGCAAGATGAGACAAGATATTTAACGTGGTTCGATCGATCTTGATATCGACCTACTCCACGGAGAAACCCTCGCAGGGGTGAAACTATATTGATCTCCAGATTTTAGATGATTCTGGGATAATTTACATTTACATATGAGACTCTTATTTATAGAGTAAACTTAACCCTAGGAAGATAAATCTTTTACTATCTAGACATTGATTACATAATATATTCTAGGATATTATTTTGATTTGGTCTTCACTTCACATGTAACAGCAACACGATTACCTGGACTTTTCTTCACTGCACGGTCACCTTGGTGTCTCGTACATACACTATACAATATATTCCAATACGCCCCCTCAAGTTGGACACGGAGATATTAGAAGTGTGCAACTTGAAGTCTTAAATGATTTCTTGGAGAAACTTGTAATATCTTCTGAACGTAACTTCACTTGAACTTCAAACACGACAGTTGATACGACCTCTTCGTCTTCCTTCATGGCACTTCAAGAAATGATATTTAGAACTGCAGAATGTAGATCTTGATCTTGACTGGTTGTGATGAAAAATGGCAGTGGTTGAAAATGGGCTTGGTGTGTTGAGAGGTCCATCATCCATGCCTTAATTAATAATCTCCATTTGAAATGTCTTCAGGCGAGAACATAGAGGTAAAGACCGCTCCTTCACCTTAGCAAAACTTGAGACTTTGTTTTATTCGACTTCTTCACCCCACCCAACAGAAACATGGGTTCGAATTGCCTTGGTATATGTCTCATGGACGGACACTGCCTAGGTATGTCTCATGGACGGACATGTTAACATCTTGTAACAGATGATAAACGATTATGAAGTTTTCAAAAAGAAAACTGTTTTGAAATAATACCGGAAGTGAGAATAATCCGAGTTGAAAATGTTTGAAGAAATTGTCCCTTCAATAGAAATATTTTCGAAAACATTGAGATGGGTTTTCGGGATTGAAAGAGAAAGTTATTTGTACTGAAAAGCAATATCATCAATACTAAATTAAACTTGAGCCATTGTAGAAATGCAAACATAGAAGAATATCATTTTATATGGAGTGTTGCCGTGAACAATGGCAAGAGAAAGAATAACTTGATAGAATGGGTTACTGTATTGAGTCCATTGACAGACCACAAGAAGAATACAAACACACCAATGAATGTGATCAAATAGAGAGTCCATGAAAATGGATGGATAAATTAGAAAAAGGATTTGAATCAGATAATTGAAAAAGAATCATCTGTTTGCTTATGCATCTTCTCTTCCTCAATGAGCAAATTCTTTTTTTTGAATATAGCCATAACTCTGATCATCAGTACGGCAGTACCCATAGACATGAACTATGGAAAAAAACTCAAGATATTGAAAGAGACCAACAAAGAGAGTTGTTGTTTAATGACAGAGTTGATATGAGACAATGTCAAAATAATTCACCTTTGATGATGGAATATATTTTCGGATACAGTTGATATTCGCGAAAATAAAGGAAGCATTTCATGACGGTGGAAAGTATTGTGAAATATATCACGATTGGAGTAATAAATATTCTCTGAAATATATGAAAATCACGAGAAATATGGAAATCAATTAATTGATTTGACTTTGAGAATGAGACGAGTAAAGTTACCCATATCTTTAGGGTTTAATTCAAACACATACCGTGTGAGTAATCCATCAAAGTCAGCCTTCCATTCCATTGATGAAAAACTCACAGAACTCTTCGCATGAAATATTTGATTGATTTGAATTAATACGTGAACCAATATGGGTATATCCGTGAGTCGGATTATGAAGGGTTATACTAGTTTTGATTCGAGTCTTTTGACCACTAACTAGATAACCACAACCTTGATAAGACACAGGGACCTGTCTGGAACTTTTACTTCCAGAAGAGAAATTGTTAAAACACAAAAAGAGGTCAACAGTTAGAACAGGAGAAGAAAAGTTAACTGTAACCATGAGAGTCGTACTACATCTTTGATGATTGTTGATAAAGATGCTTGAGAATATCAGTTTGATTGATTGACTAAAATATTTTAAGAATATTGGCTCATGAAGATCATAGCAAGATTTGACTGATTAGATCTTGGATAAAGACCTAAAAGAGATATTTTTCATCATCAGAACAACAAGATTATACCAACGACTTGTTGTTGTTGCTGATGAGTGAGACATCTTTTGATGATGCCGAGAGACAATTTAGCCTCCAATAAAACTGAAATTGAAAATCAAATCAGAATTGTTTAAAAAAAAAATCTTAAGCGGAAGCATATTTAACGTGGTTCGGTCTACTGTTGATGTCGACCTACTCCACGGAGGAACCCCTTAGGGGTGAAACTATATTGATCTCCAGAGTTTGATGATTCTGGGATAATTTACATTTACATATGAGACTCTTATTTATAGAGTAAACTTAACCCTAGGAAGATAAATCTTTTACTATCTAGACATTGATTACATAATATATTCTAGGATATTATTTTGATTTGGTCTTCACTTCACATGTAACAGCAACACGATTACCTGGACTTTTCTTCACTGCACGGTCACCTTGGTGTCTCGTACATACACTATACAATATATTCCAATAACCTTACAGTTATTTCAACTTTGTTCAGAGTGATTTCATGATTAGAGCATTAACTTACACCCCACTCTTGATTAACCCAAAACGCAGTGAAGAATATTTCGTTAATTTAAAATCGATCAAGGTGCACACCAAAACTCTACAAATAAACAAAAAATTGTTGTCCATCAACAAGAAAACTGGCGTTGGAGGAACGAAAATCGACATTCGGATTCCTTATACTACTTTAGAGACATCAATCTACAAGGCCTTTATTAAGTCTCATATTGAATGGGCTGAAGGATGGAACATTCAAAATGGTATATGGATGGACCTCCCGGTTAACATTTCAATGGTTGCTCCGGTTGCCCCTTTTACCGCATGTTATAACTCATCAACTCTGCCTTTTGCGTCAGCTATTTTTGGGTTTCATTATCCACCAAACGGACCAAGTGTGTCTTTCATCTTTCCTAACAGTGCTTGGAACATTACTTTGTTTGATTTGGTAAGAGTTAAAGATGGTGTCGACTGTGTGGGAGTTGTTGATGGAGGTTCAAAGCCTACCACTTCTATCGTTATTGGTGCACGACAGATATCTTTCTTAGAGTTTGATATTTCAAGATCAAGATTGGGATTTATGGAACCAAATCTTCATGAAACATCGTTCTGAACCACCCATTTAAAACCATGAATAATACATGTTGTTTATTTCTTTCTTATTATCTTAATTGAAGAAGAGAAAAAATTACAAGAAACCGGCTAAAAAGCTATATTGTTTATTTATTTCTTTGTGTCTCTTATTTTGTTTGAGGAAGGATCTTGTGACATGGTTAAAATGACACTATCTTGACATTGTGTCGCAAATATTTTGATAACTCCCAAACAACAATGAATTTGAAGCTAATTTTTTTGGAGCACGTTCTTCTTATAGATCTTTATATTCATACCAAAAATGAGCGCATTCTGATATGTATTGAACCACCATCTACCAATTGTCATTTTAACCGTTGAATCAAAAAACTAACCAACGGTTAGTTTTCAAAGGTGTAGGAGGTGGTGTTATACATCTCGAAATGCGCTCATTTTTGGTATGAGCATAGAGATCTATAAGAAGAACGTGCTCCTAAAAAATTAGCTTCAAATTCATTGTTGTATGGAAGTTATCAAAAAATTTACGACACAATGTCAAGATAATGTCATTTTAACCATGTCACAGGATCCTTCCTCATTTTGTTTTCTCTTAAAAACAATTAGGCTTTGTTATTTTTGGTATCGAATTATTGTCTAAAAAATTTGTTAAGATCATTGAAGTCGAAAAAAAGTTTGTCATTTGTATTTTCTATTGTTTCATCCTTCCAATTCCTGCCTAAATTTGGCCCCATTTGGGAGTATTTGGCCCCATGAAAAAATAATTCCGGCGGTTGTTATATAGCAAAATCGGAAAACCCCTTATAAAAGATGACTGTTTTACCCTTTCTCAATTAGTTGCTAATTACATGATTAGAGTCTAAACAAAATTAACTAGATTTAATTAATTTGGTTTAAATCATAACTAGACAAACATGAAAACAAGAAAACAAGAAAAAAAAAATTGGAAAACGAAGAACACGAACAACAATCGGTGGATGTTTAGCTCAACATCCACAGATTGTTGTAACTTGAACAACAATCGGTGGATGTTGAGCTAAACATCCACCGATTGTTGTTTTGGGTTTTTGAAAAACGAAGAACACAAACAACAATCGGTGGATGTTTATCACAACATCCACCGATTGTTGTTCAAGTTACAACAATCTGTGGATGTTGTGATAAACATCCACCGATTGTTGTTTTGGGTTTTTGAAAAACAAAGAACACAAAAATCAATCTAATACAAATATTTTGCACAGAATCGGTTCTTATTGGCCTATATATCAACCGATTGCTATTCATTTTTCAAAACTAAAAACCAGAATCGGCTTTTAAAGGAATCCATATCCAACGATTACGTGTTTATGCTTTTCAAATTGAAAAATGAATAAAAATCGGTGAATATCAGTTAGTATATAAGCCGATTGTGAAGTACAACTAGAATCGGTATATATATCGCGACACAACGGACGATTATAGTACCCATAATCGGTACATATATATTAATACAAGGACCGACTATATGGGAAGAAGATGAAGAAGCCATTTACAGTCGAAGGGGATTACAAGTTCCAAAACCGACTCATTTCAGTATCCAAAACATTTGCCCCTTTCCTTTCAGATCGATTTTTTCCTCACTACAGCTTGGGTTGGGATTGGAGTAGAAAAGAATGATTGGAACGTAAACCGGAGGTGGAAACTGATCACACAAGGAGAGGTGGAATGATTTTAGATGATTAGGAGTTGGAAGTGAGGGTTTTATTGTATGTTTCAAAATTGTTTGGAAATCGAGTTTATTCATCGCAAAAGAGAAAATGAAAGAAAAAGAAGTAGCCTAGCTTGAAGATGATGAACTCAAATTTGGCCTCAAGGTGATGAATGCAAATGAATGAGGAACTACTATATGTGCACAGTGCACCTCAAATTTTGAATACAGTGTTGACTTAACTAATGTATCAGATCACAAAGGATTGTTTTCGGTTTTGGAACTTGTAATTCCCATTAATTATCCAACGTCGTTGATCACAAAGGGGGTGAAGAACAGAGGAGGAAAGGAAAGGGGGTGAAGAACAGAGGAAAGGGGAAGAAGAAAAGGGGCAAAGATTAGGTTTTTAGGGGCGTGTGTTTTCGGATGGGGTAGGTGTCTATTAGATTCTCACGGTTTAGTTTCATTTACATTTTCAAACTTAGTTTCCCAGAATCGGTTGCTACGGGTTCAATTAAGCATCGATTCTTGTTTTATTTTTCAATTTGAAAACATAAACAACCAATCGTTTGATATGGATTATTTTAAAAGCCGATTCAATTAAGCAACAATCTTTAAAAACCAATTATTACAACAATCGGTGGATGTTGAGCTAAACATCCACCGATTGTTGTTTTGGTTTTCTGGGAAATGAAGAACACGAACAACAATCGGTGGATGTTTAGCTCAACATCCACCGATTGTTGTAACTTGAACAATAATCGGTAGATGTTTAACTCAACATTCACCGATTATTGTTTTGGGTTTTTGAAAAACGAAGAACACGAACAACAAAAATGATTTCAAAAAAAAAAAAAAAAAATTTAATCTTTTGATCTATTTTGAAAGAAATGAAAATAAATTTAAAGTTTTAAATTTTTGTATTAGAAATATTAATTTTAAATAGTGAAGGGTAACTTGGTATATTCCACTATTTTTTGACATCCCATAACAACTCACCCTAGATGGGTTTAAAATTCTATGGGGCCAAATACTCCACAATGGGGCCAGATTAAGCCAGGTTCCAATTCCAACACAATTTTCCAACAAAGGTACGGTAGTATTAGTATCGCACCGAAAAGGTCAGGTCCAGACTCATATGATTGTCTATTCATCCCTGCATATTAATTTATACAACAACACCAACACCAACACCAACAACAACAACATAAAGTCCTTTTTTTAGAGCTAATACATTCGAGAAGAAAGAGCAAAAGTCCTTTAAATTACAATGACGAAATTCGTTTTTAACAGCGTGAAGTTTCATAACCATCTATGGAAAAATTGGAGAAAACGTCTATTAAATTAAAAATATCTAAGAGCCTTAGAGCATTTCTTATGTGTCGTCTCCAAATGAGGCTACCCATATGAAGGAGACTTTCCGCTATGGAAAAATCTATGTTTCTACATTACACAACGGATGGTTTGCCGTGAGAAAAAAAATCACTAAAAATTTGAAAAACTCTCTTCTACTCATGGTAAATAGTTTGTCATGTACTGAAGACTTCCTAGGACTCCTTCGAAAGAAGGAGTTCAATAAAATGGTTGGCGTGAATGGAGTTAAAATCCTCTGTCTCCAATCGTCTGTCTCTCGGTGTCCCTCACAGATAGGGAGGGGGGAGGCTAAATTAGTTAATTTTGAGTGGGGGTGGGAGGGAATAAATTGGATACGTGGAAGGGAGGGAGACAGGGGAGAAACACCGAGTGAGAGACAGAGGATTTTATTCGCTGGTATCACGTATGCCAAATGCCATATTGTCAACACAACAAAACTTAAAAATTCATTAACATTGAGGGAATCACAATAATACATTATCCATGTGCTTAGAATAATAGCCAAATTGGGATATTATTTAGTAGTAGAAAAATTGCCAAATTAGTAACTTAACGCGGTAGAGTGTTGTTGTGTGTGGCGTAATGTCAACCAACAACAAGCTCCACCCTTTCAACATCTGATATGTATTTGCTTAAATCTTTTTTGTTTGACATTACTGATTTATTGACCGACATATATGCCCGAGATATATGTCTGACTGAGAAAAAAAAATGGTGGTAGGACCCCAAATTCTGTCCACACCATATTCTAATGTATTGTATGCAGCGGACAACTGTTGAATTGCACTTGGGGAAAACAGGTAGGCTATTGTGGCGGTCAACCTATCATTTCCGTTTATAGGAATGATGGAAGTGATCTGCATGGGTGTTGATTCAAAATTTGGAGCTCCAAGTCCTCCAATCATATACCACCTCTGTCCTAATCCCACTGAATGTGACGCGTTTACTGTTCATGTTATGGTAAGACTGTAAGAGTAAAGTCTGTTGTTGTGAATGTAATGCATGTGAACTCATTTTATAGAACAGTTAAGCCACCACAGTCGGAGACAACACCTTTGTTTGTACACAATGTCAAATTTCTGTGTTCATTTTTGACTGCTCAATATTGCAACAAGGGATATTCCTGCTTTTGATGTTTTTCTCGCCCTGAAATCAACAAAAATAACACATTTTCAAAGGGTTCTTCCAAAAATGTACCTTCTAAAATTTAATACATAAAACTACCCATAATAACTGATATAGACCTTGACTCTATTATATTTACGGAAACGTCATTAGGGTCTAGATTTTTGTAATGAGTCACACTTTAAAAGGTATAGTCAGCGAACCACTCAGCGGTCTGGACCATTCTGATCCTATGTGGCTCTTAATTGGCGCAGCGGTCTAGACTCTAAAATTGGTGGTCTAGACCTTTTGGAATCTACATGGCGCCTATGTGGCGACCTTTAATTTAGGGTCTACACCTTGGTAGGTAAAGGTACACAGTTTGGAAATTCCAAAAATAACCATTTTTATAAAGTCTAGACTATGATAAACAGAAGGTTTACACTTTGGCAATTCCAAAAATAAACATTTCGTAGGGTCTAGACTTTGGATACAAAGGTGTGGACCCTAATCACCGTGGTCAATCTTGGTTGACCACAAAAGTTTTTATTGAAGGTGTAGACTTTCAGGGCTAAAATC
The DNA here is from genome assembly GCA_023529015.1 of Papaver nudicaule. Classification (NCBI taxonomy): domain Eukaryota; kingdom Viridiplantae; phylum Streptophyta; class Magnoliopsida; order Ranunculales; family Papaveraceae; genus Papaver; species Papaver nudicaule. The sequence continues at coordinate 33,447 of JAJJMA010066636.1, forward strand.
GGTAGGCATTGGTATTGTTTTGTACAATTTTTTAGAAGGTATATATTTGGAATACACACCTAAATTTTGGGTAATTTTATGTAATTCGGCTCGCAATAATTGCTTATGTTTCGAGTTAAAATTTGTTCTATGGATTACAACGAAATACTGCAATATGTGTTGCGGATGGGATATTGATTTTAGCACGAGCAGTAGAATAGCTAGCCAAAACCTTAAGAATTTGGTGGATCTCCTATCTGACGTGGACTGTTAATCTAGCATTATCCCATAAGAGTACAGCCCCGTTTGGGATTGCTTTTTTTTCTAACAAAAGAACTTTGTAACAAACTTGTAAACAACTTTTACTAAAAATTGTGTTTGGTAATTTTTTTTCAAAGTGCTTTTGGAGAAAAGCACTTTCATTTTAGACCCGCTTTTAAAAGCTACTCAGGAGTAGCTTTTAAAAGCAGTAAAAGCAGAACCTGTGGACCGACCTAATTTTAATTAGTTGATTATCTATTTTAACCTTATTATTTTACTAAAATGACAAATTTACCCTTGAATATTGTGCACGTATTACAATATTCCCTATTTCAGTTTTTTCACTTTTTTTTCTTTAAAAATAAGATAATCACCATTTATATTTATTTAAATATTTTTGAATTAAAAATACAATTTATTATAATTATATTGTATTTTTGTAAAATAAAATTGAAGCATGTCTATTTCCGTCATTAACTACATCATCAGCACTTTTAAATTACAAGTTACCAAACAGAATTTAGAGTTTGTTAGTCAGGCAACACTATCTACATTATAATTTACCAAACGTCCTACTGTTTTATTTTCACAGCATAGCACAACAGAAAACCACTTTCAGAAAACTCACAGCAATGCCAAACTCGCCTTATGCCTAGAACTTCAAACGCAAAGGAGATTATCATCTAAAAAATGATTGTTTTCTTACACCTTGATGACACCGTGTCTTGAGTATTTGTTTGAACCATCCCAGTTTCACGCCCGAACTCTAGTTTTTGAGATACGAGTATGAATTACACAATCAACATATTTCAAGATCGGGATTAGGATTTGTCGAACCAAATCTAAGAACCCTGAGTCATCTGTAATTTAAGTTTTATTTCGTGTTTCTCGCATATTTTACTCTTTGTTTTTACAATTTTCCATACACTGAATTTTTTAAAAAACCGAGTCTGATATTTTTTTGAAGATGGCATGATATACCTCTATATATAGATTGTACATTTTCAAGGAGTCATCAGTCGTCCGGTAATCGGAGAAGAGAAGCTATGGCCAATATTGTGGTTTTGACAGTTTCTCGAGGTTAGTACAATGCAATATTGTCTCTTCCAAAATGTAATTTGCTCAACCACTTATTCTGTTTCGTCTTATTCGCGTTGAAGCTCATCTGCCCGTGGACATAACTCCTCTAGAAAGCACTGCACAAATTTTCCTCCTTAACCACCGACTACCCTGTAATAATTCTCATCAAAAATCCCGTGTGTTATGCCGTGTAAACATCCAACGGTTTGAATGATATATTAGAGATAGTTTGTGGACCTCATCACTTGGAATTTGCAGGATCTTAGTATTAAATCAGGGGCGAGCTCTTTTTTAATAGGGGCGAGTGTTAATCCAAAATAGGGTTACAATGAAGTAAAAAGGTCATCCCATATGAAATATATTTTTTTAAATACAAAACAACCCTTGATTATTAGAGATTAATGATATGATTAGATGTTAACTCAATTTAATTAGAAAAAATTAATGATATGATTAATTCATCACCATCATCTTCATCAAGACTATCTCCATTATCAAAAATCATGATGATCTTCATCAATTTTCGGTCATCAATAATCACTATCAGCCTTCACATTCAAAACAAACATTCATAATCCATAGTTCTTCATCCCTACTAACTATTTAATCACTACTACATATCCAATCTATCTAAGATTTTAAAAAAACCAAAAACTTCATTGAATCGATGAAACATAGACTTCAAATTAACATAGAATCGTCAAGGTTTTGTTTTAAACATGTCAAATAATCACTATAACTGAATGATGCTCCAATGAGGGGCTTAGTTCACTAAAACACTATGATTTATATGAAAAATACTCAATTTTTTCAAGTTACAGAGACAAAATCGTCAAGGTCGATGATATAATCATGACGATTGTTCTTGACTGTTGAAAAATCGTCATGGTTATATCATCGACCTTAACGATTTTTCATGTTTTTTCCCCAGAGATTTCATGATTTAGACAAAGGAAAATCAAGAAAAAAACCAAAAAATCGTCAAGGTTTTGAAGGTTTCCTTGACGATTTTTTTTTTCGCAACGCTTATAAACGTTGCAAAAAATTAGACCGTGACTAACAGATTTAGCAACGTTTATAAGCGTTGCGAAAACAAAAAATCGTCAAGGAAACCTTCAAAACCTTGACGATTTTTTGGTTTTTTTTCTTGATTTTTCTTTGTCTAAATCATGAAATCTCTGGAAAAATATTATGAAAAATCGTCAAGGTCGATGATCACTACACGAAATCGACTTTTTAGCAACGGCCCTGGGTCGTTGCCAAAATAAAAGCAACGGCGAGTGGCCGTTGGCGGGACGCCGTTATTGTTGTCGTTACAATAATTACAGCAACGGATCTGCCGTTGCTGTAATTATGATTACAGCAACACATGCATCTGTTGCAGTAAATATTGTCACGGATGAGACATACCATCATACCGTGCCGCGTGGCAATCTACTGTAACGGTCTACCCGTTACGGTGGGCAGTAACTGATTAAACAACTCTTAACAACAACGTTTATACCCAGCCAGGGGCGGAGCCAAAGGTAGGCTAGACTGTGATATAGCACCCCCCTAAATCCTTAAATTACTTACCAAGACACATTTCGACCCCTATAAAAAAAATTAGCCCACCTAGTAATTAAATTTAGCCCACCAGTCCTTCTAGAATTATTATTTAGCCCACCTTATAGTTATGTTTAGATTTTAGTCCCCACACCTGGTACACCACACTCCACACACGTCACAAAGTACAAACTTATCTTAATTGAATTCTCTTCTCTCTTTCCTCTTTCGTTTCTTTTCTTCTTTTCGCTGAGCCAGAGAGATAGTCAGATAGAACTGAAGCCTGAAGAGTGAAGAACATAGTAAAACTGATACGATTTTTGCTAGTAAAAACTGATTAAAGGGGAGGGTCGTAATCGATTCAATTGATACATGCTTCGAATGATCGTCAATTAGGTAAGAAACGAATTTCTAGGGTTTTAAATATTTTGTTAGATTTTGATTTTAATCAGCATAATTTTGGGGATTTTTAAACCTAGTTTCATTGTTCAATTTCTCTGTTGAGATTTTGTTGTTCTTGATGATTAATGTATTGTAGACACTGATATTGTATTGGTTTGATTTTTGGTAGGGGAAAAAGGATTGGATCTGAATATCTTATGTCATCACAGAGCTTCGTTTTTCCTTATTGGTGAGTAAGATACTAAGATTTCTTGATTTTGTATAGAAAGTTGAATAAATTGATTATACTGAAATTTATTTGGATCTTGAGTGTGTTTTTGTAGTTTCTTCTGTTGGTTATTGAGCTTGATTTGACTGGTAGCTAAGAAATGATGAGATTTTTTCTTATGTTGAATTGGTTTCTTGAATTTTGTATGAGTAAGTTATTTTTCGGGGATTTACACATGTTTTGTTCAAGTTAATGAAGATGATTAGGATATGTAGTTTGGTATATTGGGTTTTAAATAGTAAAAGAAGTTATTGGGTTCAATGGGTTGGATGGTTTTACGTGGTAGATCTAAGATTTATGTTCAGAATTTTGTAAGTAAACTGTGGAATCATTAAGTTGAATTTTCTGCTGGTTATTAGAGCTTATTCATTCATGTAGAGCTTTGAAGTGTTTGCTGCCTAGGTTAGGTTTAGTAGGATTTTTAATCTAATTTGTAAGAATGCCTGACTGTTACATTTTCTCTAACAGCCAAGCTGTATAGCTTTCGAAATTTGTGCTAGCAAATGAGTTGGTATTTGCTGTAAGTATGCATTGCAATTTGCTTTTTGCTGTGAATTTTTGCTGCCCTGGTTGTACTTGTATGCTTTTTGTTGTATGATGCATTGCTTTTTGCCCTGGTTGCTGTATGCCTTTGTGACTTTGTGTGTGATTGTACATTGTGTAATTGTGCATTGTTGTTGGTATTTACAGATAGTCTACTGTCTACACAATATCTACTTCTTCAAGCTAAACGAGGAAAAAGGACTTTGGATTCATATTTCAAAGCTCGGCAACCTAATCAAATAGAAGATACAGCAGCAAGATCACCTAATGCTCCATTTGAATCTTCATCAAGTGCTAGAAATCAGGAAGTACCCGTTGTAAACCTTGAGCATGAAGAAGTTAGAGCCACGAATACTCGAAATGTACCGCAGGTTGCTGCTGATAATGCTTATACTACTTCATTAGAACGGGACCCTGGATTACGTATTCCAATTATGCAACATCCAGTTGGCAAACGTGACGAAGTTCGGCGAGCTTATCTACAAATGGGACGTAATGTAACAAGGCTTGGTAGGTATCCACCAACATGGATTGGAACACAGAATCGTCGATTTGCTGCAAAGTATTTTAAAGAATTTCATTGGATAGAGTATTCTAAATCTAAAGATGATGCATATTGTTTTTATTGTTATCTATTTGAGACAGATCCACCTACTAGACCAGAGTATACTATACAAGGATTTAGAAACTGGCATAAAGTCAAAAATGAAGATAGAGGTGCCTTTTTGGCACATATGAGAAAGAATGGATCTGATTCTTTTCACTCCAAGTGTGTGGAGGATGCTGAGAATTTGATGAATCCATCGCAGCATGTTTCAACACATTTGTCATCCTGGTCGAAAGAGGAAGTACTGAGAAATAGGTTACCACTAACCACTATAATTGGAATTTGTATGTGGTTAGCATTTCAACTTTGTCCCTTTAGAGGTCACGATGAGTCCAAAAAATCAAAAAATCGTGGTAATTTTCTTGAGATGGTAAGTTATGCAGCCTCACTCAACCTGCAGGTGAAAGAGGCTATCGATACTGCTCCTGGAAACTGTAATTATCAATCTCCTCAGATTCAAAAGGATATCTTGAACATTGTAGCTAACAAAATCAGAAACTTGATTCGTGCAAAAATTGGAGATAAGAAGTATTGCATACTTGTGGATGAATCCAAAGATGCTTCGGATAAAGAACAAATGGTGCTTGTTTTAAGGTATGTGGATACTGATGGGTTTGTTCAAGAACGTTTTTTCGATATTCAGCGTGTGAAAGATACTTGTTCTTTAACTCTAAAGAAAAGTATAACTGATATTCTTGATCATCATAGTCTTCCAATTGAAAATATGAGAGGTCAAGGTTATGATGGTGCTAATAATATGAGCGGTAAGTCGAATGAATTGCAAAGCTTGTTTCTGAAAGAATGTAAATATGCATATTATGTTCATTGTTTTGCACATCGTCTACAACTTGCTCTTATGCATACAGCTGAAAACTTGGGTCCAATTTGGAAGCTCTTTTCAATGTTAAATTCTGTTGTTACTCTTGTTACCGGTTCTGCAAATCGAATAGCTGATTTTCAAGCTGGTCAAAAAGATGATATTAATCAAAGGGTGGATGGGGGTGAACTTGAGACAGGTAGAGGGAAAAATCAAATAGGTACGTTACCCCGACCTTGTGATACTCGTTGGAGTTCACATTTTAATTATGTATGCAGTTTGATTGATAAGTTTGATGCAACTTGCGTGATGATTGAAAATATTGGTAATAGTGATCCAAAAGTGACTTGTGGTGTTGGTGAAGCACAAAGTATTTTAGAAGAAATTAGGGACTTTAAGTTTGTTTTTGTGTTGCATTTGATACATAAGATAATGGGAATCACTGAAGTACTATGTCAAGGTCTTCAAAAGAAAACACAAGACATTGTTAATGTTGTTTCTTTAGTTTCAACCACAAAAGAGTTACTTAGAGAATTAAGAGCAGATGGTTGGGAAAAATTTATTGAATCTGTGTGCCTATTTTGTGTTAGCCATGATGTTGCAATACCGGATATGGAGGCTCGTTTTATGGTAGGTACAGGTCGTTCTTGTCAACAACACGATACCATCACAGTGGATCATCGTTATCATATTGATATTTTTAATGCTACAATTGATTATCAATTAGAGGAATTGGATAGAAGGTTTGACGAGGATACAATGGATTTACTTATTCTTAGCTCATGTTTGGATCCTCGAGAGTCTTACAGGTCGTTTGATGTTAAGAAACTCTGTAAACTTTCTAGCAAGTACTATCCTGAAGATTTCTGTCCACAGGAAGTACATACTTTGCGAAATGAACTTGAGCATTATAGACATGACGTAGTCAAACATTCGGGTTTCAAGAATTTATCTACTATTTCTGAGTTATGTCGTCGATTAGTAGAGACAAAGAAGGCAGAAATTTATCCTCTAATTGACAGGTTGATTTGTCTTATATTAACTCTTCCTGTTTCTACAGCAACTGCAGAACGGTATTTTTCGACAATGACTCGTGTTAAAACAGCTCTTCGGAACAAAATGGAGTAAGAGTTTCTTAGAAGTTGTATGATGATCTACATCGAAAAAACCCTTGCACAAACTTTAAGTATAGATTCGATAATTGATGAATTTATTTCTTCGAAGGATCGCAAGGTGCCACTTATATTGAGATAAACGAAGATCTAGTTGGTAATGGTTGATATATTTTTTGGTATCTTTTTTTTTTTGTAAATATCAACCGAAATTGTTATATATACAAAATTGTACTTGTGAGAAAAAAAATTTCAGGTGATTATTTTTTTTTAGAACCCCCTGTCCGGAAACCTGGCTCCGCCACTGTAACCCAACGGTGTTTTGTGCAGCAACGGTTTATCCGTTTGCCAGCTGGCAGTCTTCGTAACTGTTTTGAAACAGCCAGCACCGTTGCGTCTGCGTAACTGATACCCTAATTGTTAAAGTAACGGATTGTACTAGTGGAATCTATTTTCTAACGGTTCAGCGCTTGCTACCTGTCCTTCTGTCATAACGGATCCAACAACTTTTACTCTCATTAAACCACGGCGTGTAACGGATAAATTTTAACGGCTTAGTCAACGTTTTTATTCGTGGAAAACGCATCCGTAACAGTTTTTAGGATTGCCACGTGTTTTTGCAACTAACGGATTTGTGTAACGTCTGTTATCGTTGGAAGAAACTGTATTATTTAAATAAAAAAAAAACGCTGACAAGCGTTAAGCCCTGCGTTACAATTGCACCTGGAATACAATTCATTCCGGAATCTGGAATACAGTTCATTTGTGAACCTGCAATACAGTTCTTTCCTGAACCTGCAATACAATACAATTCATTTCTAAACCTGCAATACTGAATCGAAATCCTGTAATTTTCAATTCATTCCCACTGAAATACATCCATTCTTATTCAACTAACACACGCATTTCATTGAAACTCTGAAAATCATACAACCGTTTATACATCCATTCAATACACTCATTCACAATCCTAAATTTATAAAACAGACATACATACATTTTTGCCTGTGTTTTTACTGCTCCTAGATTAGAAGGTTGTGTGTTTCAGGAGTTTTCAGTTTATGCAATGTTCTGTAATGATACCTTGGATCAGAAGAAGCTTTTAAGACGCCGAATGGAGTAGTCAGTCGACCTCAGATGTGAGAGTTCTGTGAAACAAGGAAACAAAGCTTTGAGTTGTCTATATAGTTGACAGAACAACCACTTGAATAACATAATATGACCCACTAACAGAATTGTCTATAATCATATGAATAACATGCAATATTGGGTATAACAAACAGCTTCATCTTAGTTTAGGCTATCCGGTAAGGTAGCCGAAGCCCTGGCATACGCCTACGACATAATTCTCATCTTATATGAAAGAGAGAACAAGCTACAGTAGCTCAAATATTTGACCACATAACTAAACTGATAATGAGCTTAATTCTCATCTGTAAATGAAGCACACTAGCAATCATACACAATCATAGCTTAATTAGAGTTCATACCTGAAAATAACTACTAGGGGAAATCACCAAAAAGATTTGCGCCGGACGTTCTTCCACTTCTACAGCAAATTAAGACAAGTTATCAGCAAATATCATTGATAAATGAAATGAAACAGGATATCACAACTAAAGCATTCAAGAGATAATATCAGGCAATGAACAAACCTGAGCTTAAAAAAAGGAGACCTGCAGCAGCACCGTGGAATAACAAGAATGAAAAATAATAACAGCGATGTCTTTAAAGGTTATCCAATGGTTGGAAGGAATTCATTCCAAAAACATTGGTAGTGGTTGGGAGGAATTCATTCCAACTCTTGGACAACCTTTGCAAGGACAATTTTCTCCCACTTCTGCGCCTGCCATACCAGCAGAATCAACCCTAGATTACCTCCTCACTGGTATTCTCTAGTTTTAAGTCTGCACGGTGAATCTTCAAAAAATAAACATAAAGTTAGTAAGTATCAACCTTAGTTAATGTACCATAGAAATGATAACAAATACTGAAAACAGGCATATTGAGAGTTTACTCACTAATGCAAGAAGCATCATCACTGGTCAAAGTATATGAACTTGATCACAACCTGAAAATAACAAAAGAGTAGACATAAGTTAGTAAGATGAGCACTAAAAGGATCAAACTCAGAAATTTCAATATCAGTAATATACCTTATATTCTAACTAACTGAGGAGCTGATTTGACAACGGAAAAGGCCACTTTCTCCCACTTGTGTGCCTGTCATACCAGCAAAGAAGAGAAGTGTACATGTAGGTCAGTATGAAACGAACTAGAATACATAATTATCCAAGAACATGAACGAGTAAGTAACTATGTTACCTGGTATTTGATTGTCTCTTTATAGCAAGCTCAACCATTCTGCAAGTTCCTGCAAAAATATAACAAACTAGTCCTCTTCCCTCCTCCTTTACCCGGGCTGGGGACCAGCATCTCAAATGGCGGAGTTAAAAGGGTTTGACAGGTACACAAAAGCAAATAAATAAACAACATCGAATATTTGATACAAATATATATATATACACACACACACACACAACATACTAATAATATAAGGATGTCCAGACAATTACACTTACACAAGTGTAACTCGAAATATGTCCGTACTTGATACCCAAAAGACCCAACAAAAAAAAAACAACAGTATATAGAAGTGTTAAAGTTAAGCTGCACAAAAAACCATTGCAAGAAGTGGGAAGTGCTCAAACAAGGATCATCCTGGTTATGGGCCATATAATGAAGCACTGTCCACCTACCAGATCTCCCAAAACATTGTAGTCATCCCCTTGTGGAGCATCGGGAACAGGATAGAGCGCATCCATAACTTCCTCAACACAGACAACTCTCTCCACTTTGTGGTTCACGGTAGCCCCATGACAAGACTGCCCCTGCGCTCCACAAAGTACATGACCAGTTGCAACTGCATCCCCTTTCCTCTTGATAAGACGCACCTGATGATCTCCCATAAGAGGTATAACAACTTCATCAACAGTGTCAGCTACAACAACTGAACATGATTCTCTGATTGGAGAATCAGAAAGATCACCAGGGGCAGAATCTGTTTGAATGGAAGGAGAAGTAGTATCCTGAACCCTTCCAGTGGCAGCCATAAAACTCATAACATGCTGTAAGCAGGAAAAATACATTCAAAAATTGATCTGATTAGAAATCTGATATATACAATGCACAATATACACAAGACATAAATGAACTAATATATGAGATCATGTTTCAAGCTCACCTTTGAAAGAAGCGTAAGATCTTGATGCATCTGGTTCATTCTAGCATCAGCATCAGCATAAGTGAGTTTGCATTTGCCAGAAGATTTAAGGGCCGCCCCAACTTTCGTATTTACTGCCTGCTTCATGGACATAGTTGAGGAAAAGGAACGACAATAGCTCCTTGGCTTGTCAACTCCAAACACTTCAGAAAGTGGATCGTCATCAAAAGACAGCTCCTCTGACTCTCCCTCGCCAGCTTCCAACAGGGCCTTTCTCTTCTTCACTGCAGCTTCTACTAGTTTCTGAAATTCAAGGGATTTTTTTTTTGTGTAAGAGTCTTGTGTACGTGAACATTCAAAATGTATGAGTCTTGTATACTCACATATTTGTCATCAAGACCTGTCACTATGTCTCCATTCTTACGCTTATGTCCAAGCAACCATTGTTCTCCACGACATTTAGCAACAGGTTTTTTATCTTCTTTTGACTGTATAATCGGTATGAACAGTAACAGGGGTTGTAAAGGTAACATCCAAGGAGAATTTAAATGTTCTTAGAGAATCACCAAAGTACTTACCACCATGTATGACTTGTTGGCATATGAGAGTCTTCCTAAGCAATGTGTGTACTCTCTATGCTTCTGATTAGCTCCCAACTTTTTATGCTTCTCTACAACTCCTTCCTCGTTCTCATTGTCTATAAACCGCTCCCAGACATCGGTGTTCATGCCATATGGACACTGGGCAATCATCTTTTCCTTGGTATTGCATAAGTCAAGAATTTTGGTCCGTAGTCCCCATTTGTGGGACCTAAATTTCTGTGGAAACATCCCAGAAATGGCCACTCTAGCCAGAGCATCGTCGATGGGGAAACCTAAAGTGTCCTGAAAAGAATAAGAAAGTATTTATGTCAGTAACGAAAGACTGCGGTTGGCATCAGCGTAACGCACAAATGGACAAAAAAACACAGTGGTTGTATTATAGATTGAAGGGAAATCTTTACCATTAGAGCGGCCCACATCGTGTCCTTGCACTTTTTGGGTACAAGCCTCCAGTCCTTGCAGTCGACGGGACAGTGAGATCTGATGAGCTTTCCAGTCTTGGTAGCAAACCTACTGGCGTTTACTCCCATTGGTCTTCCATGCTCATCGAGGTCAACGAGATATCTGGATCGAAGGAATCTTGGATCACAGCTACCGGTGGGAGTACTAGTAGTTTGAGAAGCATCAGGACTACCACTAGGAGGAGTACCACTAGTGGTTGGTGATGAAGTTTCATCTGACTCCTGACTTGACATCTTCATACAAACGAACCAAAAACAAACAACATATGAGAAAACTTGAATACATAGCAAGTTATGAAAGTAAACAACTAGAACTTTGGTTGAAACCCTAAGTTTGGATCCATAGATCACAACACCCACAAGTAAGTAACTTATTAAGCATAAACAATAGAAGCAGCGAACTATCAAAAACCTGCACTTTGGTTGAAACCCTAAGTTTGGAGTTGTGATCTATGGAAAGAGATCACAACACCCACAAGTAAGTAACTTATTAAGCATAGACAATAGAAGCAGTGAACAATAAAAAAACTCAACTATTCTTAAAGCAAACAACAATTGTTAAGCATACACAACCTAAGAACCAAATGAAAAAAAACAAGATAGATCTAAAGAAATTACCTTTCGAGATTGATTGAGGTACATGGTTCGATGCGTGGTAAGAGGTATGAACGATGTAAGTGAAGATCGGAAGAGAGTTTGTGAAAACAGGAAAACGGCAACAAAGCTTCAACTCCATCTTCTCTTCTTTATAGGAAAAGGCAGATTCAAAATGTTTCTGAAATTTGGAGAGGGGGGGAAAGAAATTTGAGAGGGAATCGAAAATTTTGGAGGAAAAGGAGAAATTGGGAGAGGGAAGCGAAAATTGAAACAAGTATCTGAGTTGGGATTTGAGTGGGAAATGAAAATTTGAGATCTAAAAGTTAGCTCCAACTTTTGGACAGAGAGTAAAGTTGCCCAAAGTTTCAATAATAGAAGAGAGAGATGTTTTTGGTCCCAAAAATCGAGGTGAAAAGATCATACGGATCGAGCTTAAATGTTGCGATTGACTTTGTCAAGTCAAATTAAAATTTTTGGTCAACTTCAAAAGTTAGGGTAGGACATGGGCCACCAAAATAAAATCATATGACATTTTCTTATAACAAAACACGTCCAATTTGGACGGTGGAGATTTCGCTTAACAATAGTAATCTACAGTGGATATTTTCTTACAAAAATTAGTAATATTTATGAGACAGTTTGTTATATTCCGTCGAAAATGCAAAGGCAGATGAGAATTTATGATATAAGGATTTGTTTGATATTGTTGTTTGGAGATTTGTTTTCATAAGAACTGATTTATAAATGTTAACTAATAACTGATTTGTACCAATTCAAAGTCAAATTTGTTTGATCCTCAACTTTGGGCAAGTAATGGAGTTAGAATCTTCTTTGAACACCAAACCACTGCCGAACTTGCCATACTATGAGTCGGGATCTTTCACAGAACCACTGACTCTATCCCTTTATGAAAAATTCAAGGAAGAATCCCTGTAGAACCTTAAAAGAACCCACTTTGGGCAAGTGTGAGTTACAATCTTCCTCTGAACTCCAAAAAACTCACTAAAATAGTAATGTTTCTGAGACGGTTTTGTTGTTTCCGTAGAAAATTGTAATATAGGTGAGACAGTTTTTTTGATTCCGTGGAAAATAGTAATGTAGTCGAGACGGTTTTGCTGTTTCCGTGGAAAATAGTGATATTTCTGAGACGGTTTTGGTTTTTCCGTAGAAAAATAGTGTTGTATTTGAGAATCTTCCTCTGAACTCCAAACCACTCCCAAATTTGCCATACTCTGAGTCAGGCTCTTCCAGAGTAGCACTGATCCTATCCAGAAATGGCAAATTCAAGGTGGAATCCTTGTACAACCATAAAGGAACCCATTGTGGGCAAGTGAGAGTTACAATCTTCCTCTGAACTCCATATCAAATCCCTAATGCAGTGGAAAATAGCAAGGTATGAGACTTTGTTGTTTCCGTTGAAAATAGTGATGTAGTTGAGACGTTTTTGTTGTTTCCGTTGAAAATAGTGATGTAGTTGAACTCTGAACTCCTTGTAGAAGCATAAAGGAACCCATTTTTGGCAAGTTTGAGTAATCTTCCTATGGACATATATGCCACTAGGACGGTTTCATTAAGCTGATTTACAAGATTTACTGAGCAAAGGATTTACAAAAAGAAAATTACATTACTGAGCAAAGGATTTACAAGATAACTGATTTTCCCTGATTACATTAAGCTGACTAGCAGGGATATCTGAATACATAAAAATAGTTCCAGTTTTCCTGCATATTTCTGCCAGAGTATACAAAAAAGAAACAAAAAGCCCACACTTCCAGTTCTGAATACAACTCTGAATAAAGAAACAAAAAATGGGTCAGAGTTGATACAATCAGAGTTAAGAGTATCTAGGTTAATCACAGTTATGAAAGCGCACACACAATCAGAATTAAGACATTCAGTGTGTGCGCCATATCCATAACTACTGGTAACACAACCAGTTTCCCCAAAATATCCCAAAATATACAAAAAATTATGTTTACACACAAATATTAATAATAGGAACTCTCTGAACCCGAGTCCCCATCCTCGTCATCCTCATCCCCATTAACAATGTCACTATGTTCATCATTTTCTTCCTCTTCGGAATCTTCCTCCTCGGAACCTTCCTCATCATCAGGTTCTTCTTCCTCCTCCTCGTCCGAATCTTCCTCCTCATCCCCATTATCTTCCTCATCATCATCTTCTTCTTCTTCATTAAAAGCAACAACAACAGTACCAGTAGCAGCAGCAGAATCAACAACACCCACATCATCCACTTCCCCCATCCGGTAGTCGAACCAATCATCCACCCTCAATTCTTGCTCCTCATCAGCAGCCACTAGCTCATCAATAAAGTTTCTTACATGAAACAGGTCGGCTTCATGTACATGTTCTTCTTCTTCTTCAATCTCAGGTTCAGGTTCTTCTTCCTCCGCGTCATTGTCAGACTCTATACCTTCAGCTGGAGGCGCCATTTCTTGAATCTCCAGCTGCTGCTGGGCTTCTCTTCGCTTCCTCCTACGGTACTCTTCCAACTCAGCATCATCCTCCTCTTCTCTTTTCCGCTTCTTGCTTTCTTCCTCTCTATCCTTTCTCACCTGCAGACCTACTTCCATCGCCAGCACATGGTCATTTGCACGCTTCTGGATCAGTCTCGCTTGAGCTAGCGTGCAGCGATAGATGATGTCATTGAAAGCAATCAAAGGATTCCACGGAGGCGATTGTGCATCGCTATCGTCTGATGCTGATGGTGGTGGTTTGTTTTCAGATGAATTATCATCTAACCTTGCTCCTTTTCCCTTTCTCCGCCTCTCCCTCTCAGAGAAATCTGAGTTAATTGCCATTTCCCCTGCATTTTTCATTCAAAACAACAATTTTTTTGAGCCCAACATTCATACATGGAAATCAATATCCACAGCATTATCTTATTATAAACAACAACAAAATCTGACCACAACATCAATTCCCAGTACTTGACATTTGAAACAGACCAAAACCCTAAAATTTTCATAAAAACAATATTGAAATCAAACACATCTGGAGATCATAATAACGTAAACCAAACTAAACCCATGTCATGATTTCATCTAATTTGTTAATTAAAAATCTAATTAAACAAAGCAGCACTAAAAGCATTGAGTGAGTAGAAATAGACCAACATAACAAAATTTCACTTCATGCATCTTGATTTCACACCATCTGTCATGATTCCACTTCATTTTTAGCATTTAACTTCATTTATTACTAACAGATTCACCATGCAACATGCAAAGGCGGTTGAAAAGTAAAAGAACCCAAAATTAAAGACCTTACCTTTACAAAAAGAGATTGATGAAGGCTGAATATTCTTCTTTGAGAGAGAAATAGATTTCCTCCTTAATCAATCGCTGAATCTCCTTGAAAGCAACCTTTTTTTGGGAGCTTTAAAGTCTGAATATTCTTGTCTGAGAGAGAAAGTGAGTGCTTCCAAAAGAAGCAGATCTTTAATGAAAGGTGTGTTTGTTCTTTAGCACTAAAATAGTAGTAGTAAAGAAGATGATGTTTTGGTGGTACCCACCGGGGTGTAAATATAATGTGTGTTAACATTGGGGTGGAATAAATGAAGTGTAAACCAAGTGTAAAAAGACTATTAATCAATTGTCAACAGAGTTAGCTAAGCATAGAACAAACCTTAAAAGTTACAAACCAACAACAACTCTAAAAGGAGTTAAACACATCAGCAAAAGTAGAAGGAAACGTACAGATTATTTCAAATTCTCAGGGGTGCTCCAATAGGTGAGCAAAGCTCGAAGATGTGGTTCTTCCTCTAAAATATCTTGAAAACTGCCTTCAGCTGGTACATCTGCACTGTCTACACTGATAGTTAGTCTTCTGGAGGGATGCATAGGAACCCAGTAGGCTGGCTCTTTCAAATCATGGGAATAAAAGACTTGGGTAGCCTGTTCCGCGAGAATCACGGGCTCGTCTGTGATAGCATTTTTCTTCTTCATTCTTGACAGATTGACCAGAGGATAATCTGAATCCTTACACATCTTGACTCTAGTCTCCACCTTCACCCAATCACAGTAAAACACATCTTCTTTAAATGAACCATAGTTCAACTGTAGGATTTGTTGGATCACCCCATACCACCTGGCTTTCACAGTCACGGGCTCTTTATCAGTTCTTTTTCTCCTAAAAGTTGTGTCTGCAACCATGGTAACACCACTATCCTGGGTCCTAAGCTTGGCCACAAAAGCTTGGGAACAAAAAACATATCCATTCACACGGTATCTTTCAATCTCCCTTACCTCATCCGGACCTTTAAGGTAATCCCACAAGAGACCATCCATATTCCGCTCATCACGAAGCTGCGAAAGCGCAAAAAACCCATAAATCAGAATTAATGGCACCTAAATTATTCTGACAAACCGGTTCTACAAGGCATACCTTATTGTACAACCATGAAAGGAAGTCGGTTTCAAACTGGACCAAGTCCACTCCAACGTCTGAATGGCCGGTGCGGTAATCCCTGAACATAAATATAGAGCATACTTTTAATACCAACCCATCATCAATAGAAATTCAGTGTCCATACAAACAGAAGTTATATAACAATAAATACCTGTAATAATCGTCTAGTTCTGGTTGACAACGCTGAAATATTTGCCACCGACGTATCTGAACCCATTGAACAGGGCTCAACAAAACTTCTTTATCTCCAAGAATGGAACCCTCATCGCTGAAATCAGAATCTTCATCCAGAAAGGCAGCCCAATTGGCTTTGTGACCTCCTTCGGCTCTAGCTTTGGCTTGCTCCATTGCATACCTAACAGCCTCATTTAGAATGATATAATTTTTAATTGACGCTTCAATGTATCTCTTGTTATGGCAAAGGCCTTTGCACTCCTTCATTGCCCTGATACAGTATGCACATGTAAATTTCAAAACAAAACTCCCAAAAAAATGCAAAAAAATTAAAGGGGTAAATTAGTAAAACGACAATTCATCTCTCAAGTGGGTACATCCATCGGAACCTAACCGGTCCACAAACCAAGGCTTCTTCAGCCAGATGAACCATGTTGTGCACGCTTATATCAAAAAATGAAGCCGGGAAATACTTTTCGAGCACGCACATGGCCTCTGCAATCATCCACTTAGCCTGGCTCAGATCTTCTATTTTAACGACCTTAGAGCACATCAATCTAAAATACAAACTGACTTGCTGAAGTGAAATTTGAAGGTGTTTATGTCCAGGAAAGGCATGTTGAAGCAGAGCAGGTAGCAAGTACTCAATCAAAATATGATAGTCATGAGATTTTAAGCTCAGCAACCTATCCCCACTCACATTGTTGCTCAAGTTTGAGCAAAAACCTGAAGGGAATTTCAGATTTCTAATGATCTGGCAAAAAACATTATGCTCTTCTTTAGACAAAACCCACACCGGGGTGTTTACTATCACATTCTTAAATTTCTTCGCTTTCCACTCTCCAATGTGGAGCTTTTTCTTACGCAATTCATCACGATTATCCCATAACCTTTGAGCCTTACTTCCATCATCAAAGAGAGCGTGATAAATGTGTTCCATGACGTTCTTTTCCGTGTGCATCAGGGCGATAGAATGAAATATACCCAGATTGCTATACGACTCAAGTTCCCAAAAACAACACTTCCTATTGAAAATACTTGTTCCCAAACCAGAATTATCCCTCTGATCAATACCACCATCCTATAACTCATAATCATCCTCAACCTCAGTCTCAGTCTCATCATCAGACACGTATCTCTGTCTTTTACCAGCCTTGCGTTTTTGGGTCTTACCAGGTATGTAATGAACATCTTTCAAAAACTCGAGCGACTCATCGTTAGTTAGTCTCTTTGGCGCCAACTTTCTCTCCTCTTTGTCCAATCCCAAGAATTTTCCATCCCTAAAGGTGTGACTGCTCTTAAGTAAAATCCGATAGTTATCTGCATTGTGATACATCATACAATGATTCGGGCAAACATGAATAGCCTTGCATTCCATCCCCAGATCCTTTAGCATCGTCTTCGTAGAATCATAGTTTTTAGGGAAATTGTTTCCAGGAAGCCACTTTCCTAACAGAATCAACAAACTATCCATACAATGACTAGAGAATTTATATGTTTTCTTTAGATTATGCAGTTCTACGATAGCACCGATGGTTGAGATACCTTCGGATGCTGGGTGAAACTGCTTCCCTGCCAAATTTGAGTACTTAGCATAACGGTTCCCCATATCCAACTCTTGTTCTTCACAGACTACTTGCTCATAAGGGTCAGCATGACGACCAAAGTTGGCAGCAGCATAAGCATCCCAGTCGAAATCAGGCATTTCTTCTTCTGCAACCTTCTCCTTCTCCACAGAACGACTAGTTGAACTCTGACCCACCAATTACTCACCATGCAAGTACCAAGTGTTGTACGTCCTCAAGATACCCACCTCGAACAGATGCTTTCGAACAATTTTCCATGGATGCCGAAAATCATTAGCACACTTCTTACATGGGCAAGCACAACCAGATGAATCCCCATTGGCTGATGCAAAGTTGAGGAAGTCTCTAACCCCCTCTCGATATTTTTGGCTAAATAGGTTTTTTTCAAGCATCCAATCTTTATTCCCCGACATCCTACATTACCAAATTGAAATATGCTTCATGTTACCAAGTTTATCAACTAAAGATACAAATACTAACAATCATAAACTTTCACATACAAACCACACATACAAATCAGCAAAAAATCTATAACCAAATACAGATCTGAAAAGATGTAGATACTCATACTCTAATTTTAAATCAGGGAAATATGTAATTGCTGGATGAATTCAGTTATTCAATTGATGTTCATATATTTGAAATTAACATAAATAAATGAATCTTAAATCAGTGAAATACCTAATTGCTGAATGAACTCAGATTCCTCTTAAATCAGTGAAATACCTAATTGTTGAATGAACTCAGATTCAAATTCCAAATCTCAATCCATAACTCTATGAGAAATCGATTTGATAATTAAACTAATATCAAATCGAGGTTCACATAAGAAGTAACTGATTGAATGATGTTGATGAAGTTTTCTCAAGCTGAAACTCAGACTCAAACGAAGGATTATCCGCTGAAAAAAAAAGGGGAAAGGAATTGAATGTTAGGCGCTGAAATCCGTGGAGGTGAAGACGAATAGAAGTTATGTCTCAACTGTTTTCAGCTAGATACATTAACTTCTTTCTCTACCCTATCACCAAAACTCGGACAAAATAAATGAATTTATTTTCAGTGATTTCACTAGTACAAAAATGGCTTTTCGCCACGGTAATTTACCGTGACCAAAGGTATATGGTCACGGTTTTTCAATTTTCAAAAAACGTGACCAAAGGCAGCGAGGCGGAAAGTGTACCATTTGGACACGGTCATTTCCGTGTCTATTTGTTCTAATCCCCGTGACAACACCTACATTGGTCACGGTGTTTTGCTGTTCATCGTGACGAACTGGCTCATTAGTCACGGTTTTTGATTTTGTTCTGAGACCACTAGGCAGGATTTTTGAAATAACACCACTACGCACAGATTTGGTAAAGCAAAACCAAATATAACAAATTAAATCAGATTATATTAAAGAACATTGCATTTAATATGACCAAATGATGAAACTACTCCAGTCATTACAAAGATATAACAATTGAATCAAGCATCCAAAAATATAAAAACTTTCGGTTAAAGGAGTAAGGAGGGTAGCATCTAACACAAAATTATAACCTCGGCTACCTTCAGAAAATGAAGCATGGTTCTGTACACTTCACTAACACCATTCCGAGTTCCGAATTCCAGACGACCAGATCGAATATACTGTCAAGTGTCATAAGAATGAAAGTGTGTTCCCTGTGAAATCACAAGTTGTAAAATTAGATGGTATACCGAAACCAAGAGCAAAGAAAATGCAAAATGCAGCAGAGCAAATGCCATTAGATTGGAAGAGCAAATGCTGAAGATGAACATGTTGACATCTCGTGAAGAAATCAGAGCAAATGCTCATTGAGCTGCCAAATTGAAATGAAGAGATTAAGAGGCATCAACAGAACGCATATGACTGACAAATACTTCATACATTTACTGCACAAAATCCACTACATTTGCCTAAGAAGATGTTTTACCTTCATGCGTGACATGGATGAAACTACAGTAGGAAAATTTTGGTTGATCTCCTGCATTGACTGCAAAGGATCAGAGGCATGAACTATACTCTAAGCAGTTTGATGCCCTAAATCTGTAAAGAAGACACATTCTAAAAAATATAGTACAAAATATGAAGACTCCAAGTCGAGTAAATTTACCTTTTAATTCCCAAACATCCAGTGCTTCCGACGATACTGTTGAGGATAAAAGATAATCTCTAAACGCCATTATTTCAGCTGTCATCTCAGGCTTGCGCTCCTGCACCAACAAGGTGACCGCTCAATACAAAACACTGGAAGGGAAAGAATACACCACAAATAAGTCAATCAAGATTATAATATATGTCCGTAACGACATTTTGAAGAAGGATGATATTTTAGAAACATGGCTCCACATCAACAGGGTATAATCAGTAGATTATTCTAGCTTCTGATATTAAATAATAAAAGAACAATGCTTTCAGGATGGAGCCTATCATCATAACACTTTTTTTTCAAGTAATCAGGAGCGATAACACTTGAATAGTATTCAAATCATATGTTTCTACAGTCAAATCAAAAACAAAACCGTATGTTCAACTGATAATAGAATACTGATAAATAGCTAAATGATAATAATAATAATGAAATAGCCATCAAACCTTTCATCAATTAGTTCAAGTCCTGAAGGAAAATTTCTAGGCGAGCAGACCCATTTCTCAGCAAGAACCTCACCTGAGAATCAAGTATAAAAATCTCTGTTTTAGTATCTTAAGTGCAGTACATATGCAACCAAAATGATGGCCTGCCATACCAGCTCTCCCGCAAGTTCATATAAAGATTCATCAAGTGTAGCCAGCGCCAAATTGAACTCCTTTGTCATTACACAGTATAATTAACGAAGCTACACATAGAAAAATAGGACAAATAAAGCAGGACCTATGGAGCTTTACCTGTAATAAGCGCAGAGCACAGTACTGACTGCAGGACCTTCAAGCTTAGCAATCACCTGTTCCATTTATGCACAGTGGGTTGGTGGTCGACCATCTCATAACTTCTTAGCACTTCACTCACCATTAATGAATTTCAGATTCCATATGATCCAATCACTACTTAATGCTAGCATTTGTTCTTGTTCAAAAAGCCACATGTATGGAATACTTAAACAACAGACAAAGTAACACATTGCTATAGTCTTTAGCATATCCATGTCAACTTCTGAAATATTCTAAGATATATAAGGGATATACATATTCAGTTATCACTACTACATGCACCATTCATGCAAAGCCACCGACATAAAAATCAAAAACAAAAATCCAAAATGTTTTAAGAAATGAATATCAAAAACAAACTAAGAAAATTAATTCCTATAAGCACAAGCTGTGACTGAAAGGAATTATACGTGACTGCACATATACCATGTATGAACTACGTACTTGTATAGTTTCCATTAACCTCCTGAAGTGTTGTTACAGCTTTCTACATCTCTACTAAAATCATTGGTGATCTCTTTCACCTAAAACAAACATATTACAAATAACAATTAACAACACACCAATTGAAGAAGCTAAAACACATAACAGTAAACCCAACAAGCATAACATATTTCAAGTTAGATTCTACTTAAACTTAACTAAACTTCTCATTGAACCATTTAAGCAAACACTTTGAAAGCCATTTGGTGAAAAAATAAGTAAGATTTAGGTATTAAGCATGCATGTGCCATGGCCACAAATGTGAACACTTTCAAGCGATTGGTCTCCTCATGCCACCTCTGCAATATCCAACCAGCTAATACATCTATCTTGGAATTGCTATGTTAATCAACCTTAACCAGTAAATCCATCCTAAGAACCAAGTCCTGGTTGGATTTCACTCACTCAAAAGACATTAAAGTATTAGTTTTATGTTGGTTTTCCCATCAAGCTATCTTATAAGAGCAACTCCACTCAGGTCATACACTGGCAAAAAAAATTTTTATTGAAACTAAAAAGAATATATTGCTGATATTGTTCACCAAACCACTTGTACAAATAAGTATACTTACCACATGATTAGTGTGTTTGAGGACAACTCGACCAACTTGCAAATGGCAATCAAATACTCGCAATTACAAACGCCCCAGGACGAAGCAAATCGATTCCAAGTGCACAGTAAGAACCAAATGCTCCAAGTGTTTCCAAATGTTAAATCACCTATCATTGACAGAACAAAATTATTGTTGAGATAAGTACACTACTATCACAATTAAACTGTGAACTAAATCGATCATTGCTACCTGCCATCTTTATTACTAAACTAAACCACCAGAATTATTTTTGTGTGATGTTATTGATTTGAATTTTCCTAACAGGTCGTATGTATTAAAAGGTCGCATTGGTCAAAGATTGCAATTGAATGGCTTCGCAAACCTGGTCTTAGTCTCCAGCATTTCAGACTTGAAGTGGTGGATTCTCTGCTCAACCCAAAGTTTGGGCTCTGCTTTATCAGCTCTTCTGTTTCCATATTATTCATTCATTCAATTACTGGTATTCCGCTGCACAACAAAACCAAACCGAATCGAAGGTAATTCGGAGCATGAATCAGGAGAAACAAGTTTGAAAAGAACACTCAAAGAAAATACAGTTACAATTCCATATACCTACCAACTTAAATTACAGAAACGCAATTCATACCAGGATTGTCTTGCTCTCCCTAGCCATTCATACACCTATTAAGCAAATAAAAATAAGAAAAATTGAGGTTGTCCTACAAAGAATATAAGTAGGTACATCCTGGGTTACGCGGAAACGTCAATCTGGCCGCCGTGTCCCGTATCGGTACGGGTACATACGCGAAACGGCCAAAATACGGCAATGA